>LNAC01001704.1:19387-47116 GCA_002007465.1 Ailurus styani
AGTCTTTGGCTTAAAATCTAATTTATCTGATAGAAGGATTGCCACCCCAGCTTTCTTTTGATGTCCATTAGCATGGTAAATTGTTTTTCACCCCCTCCCTTTAAATCTGGAGGTGTCTTTGGGTCTAAAATGAGTTTCTTGTAGACAGCATATTGATGAGTCTTGTTTGTTTATCCATTCTGATACCACATGTCTTTTGATTGGGACACTTAGCCCATTTACATTCAGGGTAACTATTGAAAGATATGAGTTTAGTGCCACTGTATTGCCCGTAAGGTAACTGTTATTGTATGTTGTCTCTGTTCCTTTCTGGTCTGTTACTTTTACGCTCGCTCTTTGCTTAGAGGACCCCTTTCAGTATTTCCTGTAGGGCTGGCTTGGTGTTTGCAAATTCCTTGAGTTTTTGTTTGTCCTGGAAGATTTTTATCTNCTTTTTATCTCTCCTTCTATTTTTAATGACAGGCTGGCTGGATATAGTATTCTTGGCTGCATATTTTTCTCATTTAGTGCTCTGAATATATCATGCCAGCTCTTTCTGGCCTGCCAGGTCTCTGTGGATAGGTCTGCTGACAATCTAATATTTCTACCATTGTATGTTATAGACCTCTTGTCCCGAGCTGCTTTCAGGATTTTCTCTTTGTCACTAAGACTTGTAAGTTTTCCTATTAGATGATGGGGTGTGGACCTATTTTTATTGATTTTGAGGGGGGTTCTCTGTGCCTCCTGGATTTTGATGCTTGTTCCCTTCACCAAATTAGGGAAATCCTCTATTACAGTTTGCTCCAATATATCTTCTTCCCCTCTCTCTCTTTCTTCTTCTTCTTCTTCTTCTTCTTCTTCTTCTTCTTCTTCTTCTTCTTGGATTCCAATTATTCTAATATTGTTTCATCTTATGGTATCACTTGTCTCTCAAATTCTCCTCTCACGTCCACTAGTTGTTTGTCTCTCTTTTCCTCAGCTTCTTTATTCTCTATCATTTGGCCTTCTATATCACTAATTCTCTCTTCTGCCTCATTTATCCTACCAGTAAGAGCCTCCATTTTTTATTGCACCTGATTAATAGCTTTTTAAATTTCAGTTTGTTTAGATTTTAGTTCTTTTTTATCCAGACAAGAATAGATGAATGAGAAAACAAAATACTAAAAGGGTAGCAATGACCCCAGAAAAATAAATACTAACCAAATCAGAGGAGACTCGAAACTGGGGGGGAGAAGAAAGACGAGAAAAAAAGAAGAAAGCAAATCTGTATCTATATCTATATCATCTATCTATATCTATATCATCTATTAGCCTGGTGAATTGAACAGAGCCATACACTTGGTTTTGGGTGTATTTTGGTCTGTTAGAAAAAACTATCTCCCAAAATTTTAACAAAAGAAAAGCACGCGCGCGCGCACACACACACACACACACACACACACACATATACACACACACACATATATATGAAAAACTTATATATATAATACAAATAACGGTAAACACGATGAAGTGATGGAATACAATTGTAGAGCTTAACATTAAAAAAGATTCTAAAAAAGGAATTGATAAGAAGTTGGTTGAAAAAAGAAAAAAAAGAGGAAAGAATGTGATCAGGCTGGAGACTAGAACAAAACTATGTGCTAGATTTAGGGTGTATTTTGATTTATTAGAAGAAATTATATCCCAAAATTTTAAAGAAAAATAAAAAAAACCTATATGTATAAAGAAAATAAGGTTGAATACAATGAAGGGATAAAATATGACTATAACAATGAAAATTAAAAAAGATCTTAAAAAGGTATTGATAAGATAAAATAGTTAAAGAACGTTAAAATAGCAAAGAGGAAAAAATTAAAAAAAAGAGTAAGAAAAAATAAAATTCAAAGAATTTAACTTTGAAAGATTAAAGGATCTTAGGGAAAAAAGCCATTAATTCTCTGCGTTGCTCTCCCCTAGCTCTGGAGTTCCACAGTTCTCAGCGATCTTGAACTTGGCTTTGGCTGGATGTTTTTTTCCTGGTCTTCTGGGGGAGGGGCCTGTTGCAGTGATTCTCAAGTGTCTCTGCCCAAGGCGGATTCCCATCGCCCTCGCCAGGGGTGGGGTAAGTCATCAGCTCAGGTTCGCTCTCGGGAGCTTTTGTTCCCTGAACGCTTTCCGTACCTTGTTGGAGGCCGGGACTGAAAATGGCGGCTCCCAGTCTCCAACCTGGAGGAGCTGAGAGCTGGGGGCCTCACTCCTCAGCGTGCCTCAGAGAAAAACAGTCCATCCCTCCTCTGTCCCTGGTCTCTGGCCGCGCTCTGAGCTCACCCGGCCTGTGACCGAGCGTCTCTGTCTCTGGCGCGAGGCCCCATTTAGAATCTCCAAACCAGGCAGATTCCTGCAGCCGCTCCCATGCCGCCCCTCCCGGAGGAGGAAAGAGGGTGTCTTTCCGGATCTGCCACTTATGGGGTCCCCGCTTGCAGAGCAGTGGCCCGACTGTGCCTTGGATCACAGTTTAAGGTAATCCCGCTGAGAGACCTCTCCTCGGCTCAGCTCCCCACTCAGCAGTCGGCTTCCCCACTCAGATACCGGGGGGCTCTGCCACACTCAGACACCCTGGTCTTCCTGTGACTCTGCGGGTCCTGAGACCACACTGTCCCTGTGAGGGCTTCACCCCCTGCTTAGCCTCTCAAGTGACATCCCTCAGTGAAGCAGACTTCTAAAAGTTCTGATTTTTGCTCTGATGTTCTCTCACTTGCCTGGAGCCGGTCCCTCCCCCTGGGTCCATCTTCCAGTTGCTTCAGATTCGCTTCTCCGCATGGTCTACCTTCCAGAAAGGGGTCGATTTTCTGTTCCTGGAATTGCTGCTCTTCTCTTCAATCTCCTGTTGAGTTTGTAGCTGTTCAGAATGGTTTGATAACTATCTGGCTGAACTCCTGGGACCTGATGATAACCGGTCTCCTATTCCTCTGCCATCTTGCTCCTCCCCCCTTGTTTAAAAATATTTTTAATAAATCTCTATGTTGGCATATTTTTTAAAGATTTTCTTTATTTATTTGACAGAGAGCGATCACAAGTAGGCAGAGAGGCAGGCAGAGGGAGAGGGGGAAGCAGACTCTCCACTGAGCAGAGAGCCCGATGTGGGGCTGGATCCCAGGACCCTGAGATCATGACCTGAGCTGAAGGCAGAGGCCCAAACCACTGAGCCACCCAGGTGCCCCAATGTTGGCATATTTTCTTTGTGAATTTTATTCAATGTAATAGGAAAAGAATGGAGGGATAGGAATTACCTAGCTATGATGTGCCTACCATTCTAAGCAGAGCCACTTTCCTTCAACAATTAAACATCCTGGTTCTAAGGTATTTTACTGAAAAAATCAGGTAGATGTGAATGTTGCTATAAATTACAACAAGTATCAACTGTGCTAAACTTGTCTAGATTTCTATCTTATGTGATCTCTACTTATTGGACAATCAATGTACATAGAGCAGGACAACATGAAGGTCTTGAATTTTAGGAGGATTTTATGTTATAACTTTAAAGACTCAATTTTAATAAAAATCACTCAATTTGCACATCCCCGTATACCTTCTAGAGAAGTCTTAAATAAGGCTACCAAAATGTATACAATTCTTTTTATAAGATAAAGATTTCCAAAATGATTCATTTGGTTTATGACATCTACTGCCATTTTTAATTTTCTCCTGCTAGAGTTTCCATAGATTTCTTCTACTAATTATGAGATCTGTAGAGAGATTGAAGGTCACCAGGGTTTCCACGGTATACTTTTTATAAAAGAGGCAGCCTCTTTTGGTTGTAATAGAAAATATGTGGGCTAACCTTGCCTAATACAGTTTATCTTTGAATGACATGGGTTTGAATGTAGCAGGTCCACTTATGTACAGGTTGTTTTTTCAATAAACACTGTAAATATATTTCTCTTCTTTATGATTTTCTTTTTTTAAAGATTTTATTTATTTGATAGAGAGACAGAGAGCAAACAGGGGGAGGGGCAGAAACAGAGGGAGAGGGATAAGCAGACTCCCCAGAGTTGGGAGCCTGATGTGATCCTTGATGCTGGGATCCTGAGATCATGACCTGAGCTGATATCAGATACTTAACTGCCTGAGCCACCCAGATGCCCCTATGATTTTCCTAATAACATTTTCTTTTCTCTAGTTTGCTTTATTGTAAGAATACCATATTTAATACATATAACATATGTGTTCATTACATGTTTATATTATTGATAAGGCTATCTGTCAATAGTAGGGTATTAGTGGTTAAGTTTGGGGGAAGTCAAGTTATACACAGGTTTTTGACTGTGGGGGTGTTGACACCCCTAACTCCCACATTATTCAAGGTTCAGAATCCTATTATAATATGGCACTGACTGTGTTCTCTGTTCTTAACCTCAGGTTCCCCAAAAGGGCTCTGTTGCTTTACTTTATATTCTTTTGCATGCCACCCAAAGGAAGCAGGGATGGTCTCTGTTCTCAAGTAGTATTTTATTTATAAAATGTGTATTTATGACTTATGTAGATGATTATTATAATTTTTGGATGATTTAAAAAATTAATCCATGGTCTCTTGGCCTCACTAGTTTAGACCTAGTGAAAAGATACTCATGATTATGACCCATTCCTTGAACGGGTTGCCTTTAACAGGTAACCCACAACCTAATGTGAAGAAAGCTATATATATCCATACTCTCTCTGCACAGCAGAGTTGAAAAATACTTTTTATTTCCTAACTTGTGGAATGAAGGAGGGAATAAAACAAATGGCCCGGAATAGATGGGGGATAGTAAAATGACCCCAGTGACTGGTAATATGAAATTGTCTTTTTTTTTTTTAAGATTTTATTTATTTATTTGACACAGAGAGAGAGAGATTACAAGTAGGCAGAGAGGCAGGGAGAGAGACAAGGAGAGGAGGAATCAGGCTCCCTGCTGAGCAGAGAGCCCGATGCGGGCCTTGATCCCAGGACCCTGAGATCATGACCTGAGCCGAAAGCAGAGGCTTTAACCCACGGAGCCACCCAGGCACCCTATGAAATTGTCTTTTAAGGCTGTTGGTGACTTAGTGTCCCTGCTAAGTGGCTGAAGAATCTTCAGTGACTAGTGATGAAAAATATTGATGACCTCAGTCATTTTGTGCAGCAAATCTGTGCATATTTATAGGAGGTGGTTTAGAAATTATAGCAATTTAATACATTGTTGATTTTTACAAACATAAATTAATATAAATATCTTGTGTTATATATTTGTTTTGCTGATATGCACTTGTTGAAAATTAAACACTTAGTCACAGAAACATCTGGGCAAGAGCATGGATGACTCAGGACAAACTCATCACCGTTATTGAAATTTAAAGAGCATGGTTTCCTGACAATGAGTCATGAGCATCATATTCTTACACAAAGGGCAGGGGTCTCAACCACATCTCTACTCTCTCACCTACTCTCTGAGTCCCAGCCCTCCCCATAGTATTTGGGTTAATTCACAGGTTTCACTTGTAAAAAAAAATGCCATTTTAATCATTTTTTCCTGCTTACATTAATGTTTAATGACTTTATGCAGTAGTAACCACAGAACATGCTTTTCCTTTTACAAATGATAATTATAAAGTCATGAGATAATAAAATTATGAATAATAACATGGAATAGTCTTTTTGGATTATTGCTTACCCCAGAAATTCAAGGAAAAAACTGAGAGGAAATCAGGCATTTTCATTTAAACTAAATCCTGATTATTAACCTTGTTCATCTCAACAAAAATAAGTGAAAAACTATTGCTTCCATATCTAAGTCATAGTTTTCATAATGATGATTACTATTTAAACTAAGATTACATGCATTCTTTTTGGATTAAGTAAAATAAAAGACTGTATAAATATGTCTTTTAGAAATTTTGCCTTAAATATGTTTTTAATTATGTGACACTCCTGGGCTTACAGTGTTCAGACCACATGTTTAAGTCCAAGAGCTTCTAGTAAAGGATTACAGCACATATTCCAAAGAGTGCTGGATTTTTTTTTTCATTTCNTTACTATTTAAACTAAGATTACATGCATTCTTTTTGGATTAAGTAAAATAAAAGACTGTATAAATATGTCTTTTAGAAATTTTGCCTTAAATATGTTTTTAATTATGTGACACTCCTGGGCTTACAGTGTTCAGACCACATGTTTAAGTCCAAGAGCTTCTAGTAAAGGATTACAGCACATATTCCAAAGAGTGCTGGATTTTTTTTTTCATTTCTTTTTAAGGTTTGTCATTATTTGGCACAGACTGAACCTTTGATGCACATATAAGTTTTCGTTTTCACTTTAATGTTTTAGTTTATGATCCATTTTCTAGTTTGAAGATGACATTCTGGGGTTGAAAATGGTGAAGTTCTTTTCTAGAAAGAAAAAAAATTATCCAGCCTAGAGCAGCCATTTGGAAATTATTTAATCACTCTAAGAATAACCTTAAAAACATAAGGTTATTTTTCAAATGGTATTCCCAGAAGTAAGCAGCCAATTCACACTAAGAATAACCATTCTAAGGTTGACATTGCCTCAGTATCAGAAACACAAAGTACTACTGAGCCACGACAGCTTCTGTTAGCCAATGATTTTGGAGAAATCTAAGTAGTTTTCCATGTGTTGTCTGATGCTGGGAAGGTTGGCTGCTGTATGTCTGTAAAATTCAACTGTGTCCAGATGGAAATGTTAATGTATTATGCTGATTTAATACTCTCTGAATTCTAATAAAATGGTGTACTATTAATTCCTTAAAAATATAAGAAAAAGAGAAATAAGAATGTAAGAAAAGTTGGACCTTTGACAAGTCTACTATTAAAAGTTTAAAACCATTAGGTTGGTCAGAATTTTGAAAATTGTAATACATTAAAAAATTAAACATAAAAGAAATTGCAGCTGAATTTTACATGTGATCCTACTTCACTGGCAAATAAAAATATTATGCATATATAATTATTACAGTAATTTTCTAGCATTATGGAGACTTAATACTCACTGTTGTAGTGCTTTTGCTGGCATAATTTCCCTTTTAATTAGTATCAGGAGGTAGAGTCTGTCAGTGGGTCTATGTAGTTTTTATCTTGTGTTCCTTATTTTTTGTTCCCTAGTAGATTTATTCAAGTATTTCCGGGGGCTAACCTGAGGATGCTCAGGAAGCAACATCTTAGTGACCTGGGACACGTGGATCATAGGCTTAACATCTGAGATCTTATTTGCATTTTTGGTTTCAGTGTCAACTTTTCAAATTGTTATGGGTTTTGACCAACTGACCAAAATAATGGTGATCACTGGCATATTAAAAACATCAATCCAGATTAACTAAGAAAAAAGCTACTGCTGAACTTCAGGATTTTACATTTAGTAGCTATTATTTTTATGACTACATTTCATTAATTCTGTAATTCATCAAACTTTTACTTGTTTTATACTATAATGTCCAAACACCGTATGAGACAGTGGGGATAAAAAAACAGGCATTAACAGATATGGTCTCTGCCATTACACAACATAATATTGCGGGTTGGGGAGGATGATGAGTACAGTAAGAGACATAATGGAAATAACCATACATACTAATATGAAAGTGCACCTTTAACAAATACTAGAAGGGCTTATCCACAGTATTAGGAGAATTTTAATCATGGGATATAACCTAGTTAGCAGAGAAAGGACGCTTTGAGGAGATAATGTTGAGCTGAAATCTATAGGAAGATTATGAGTTAACTGGGCAAAATATGGGACAGATTCAAAGAGATGATCATGTGCAAAGATCCTGTGACATGAAGGAGCATGTCAAGTAGGAGGAGTTGAAAGAAAGTTGGAGTAAATAGCTATATAGAGCTATTATTATGGAATAATGTGATGATGGGATTTTAGGTGGGAGCCATATATTGCAACCTAGTTCAAGTTAAAGTATTTTTGTCCCGATCTTTAAAATAATGGATAACAAATGGAAGGGTTTTAATTAGATATGGGAGAGTGATATGGTTAGATACACTTTTTTTTTTAAGATCACATTTGAGAGAGACCTGAGTGGATGCTGGCAGACCTGTCAGTGATTTAATATATCGGTCTAGCTGAAAGATACTGGTAGCTTTTACATCTAGCCGACGGAAGGTCTATGCTTCATTAAGCACAGATACAAACTATAGCAGTTTTTTGTTTTCTCCTCTTACTCCCTTCAACTACCCCCTGTCAGATCTTGTTTTTCCATCCTTTGGTGACATCCGAATTGACCCATATCTTTTGGACACTTCAGTCATTTGGTCCAGTTCACGATGGGCCTAATCAAAACCTCCATCTTACGTCACTTTCAGACTCTCTCCACTTGCTCCCAGCATCGTCCAGGCTTTGGCCCGAAGAACATTCAGTAATGACTGCGTGTGGTCTGTGCTTTCACTCCTCTCCTTTTTGCTGTCCCTTCTTCCTTTGGTATATTGAGATCTGGGAAGGAGATAAGAGAAAAGGGATCGAATGCCTTTTCTTTTAGCTGATGCCTGTGACCTTCTCTCTTGACCATTATTGTTTCTCTGGTGAATTCCAGTGGGCTGAAGACATTGCTTTTGTGGCAGGCTTCTGTCACTGTCATTGGAGGAACACATATAGGTTCTTTATAGGGCATTTTGAGGGCATCCTCATATCTAGCTTCTTCGCTGCCCTTACCCCACCTCCCATGTCCCACCATACCTTCTTGCTGCTGGCTTTTCCTCACCCTGCTGCCAGTCCCCCCTGTATCAGGTGCTGGCTGAATGACTCATGCCCAAGTAACTTCCATGGTGTTTACTGGACCCATGGGGCACTTACTCATCTTTACTCAAACAAATGTGGGAATTCAAAACAAATGTGGTTGCATCTCTGAAGTGACATCTTTTTTCATTTTTTTTTCCTCTTCACTTAAATAGTCACAAGCAACAGATAAACAAGTCTACCAGAAAAGGAGGAGGAGGAGGAGGAGGAGGAGGAAAAAACAGCAGCCGCCATTGGGAAGCCATCTTTTGGTCTCTTCACCTGACTTTCTGGAGGTAGTGGTGGTGTTGAGGGGTGGTGATCTGTTTCCCCACCCTACAGAATTCTCCTCTAAACATAACTTCTACTATTCTGAATCTTCTTCCTTCATGGCCATCTATCTGCTTTCATAGACTGGAGTGAGACAGTAGGATCATGGTGGAGGTGAGACATAGTAGGAGTGAGACAGTGGAGGCTCCAGTAGTTTTGAATGCTTCATAATAGGCCCAGAGGAGGTATTTGGACCCCACATGTTTTCTGGTGCCTTTAGAATGTAATGTAGGATTTATTTTCCTCACGTAGTTCCTTCTCTGATCTATTGCAAAGGGAAACATCATATATGGACTCCTCTTTGGCTTGGACAATGGTGTGAAAGGAGGTGGAGATGATGGGCTGGGCCAGAAAAAATACAGGTTAAAATGCACAGGGTGCGGTGATATATCGGGCATTCAGGATGAAGAAGAAGGAAGGGAAAATGGTGACTCAGATTTCTGTTTTATACTGCTCAGTGCACGGTCGTGAGAGAAAAAACACATGGAGAGGACCAAGCCTCTCCTTTACCTCACCTTGCCTCATGATAGGAGGAAGCAAAATGATGAAATGATGTGTGTTCAGTTTGAGGAGATATCAAATAGACAGGACCAGAGCTCAGAGGAGATGTCTGGGCTCCAGACACACACCTGTGAGTCACCTTTTGTAGGTGATAATGGAAGCCATGAGTATGGCTGGAATTGTTAGGGCGTTGATGGTGAGGAGAGTAGAGTCCACACACACACATGTATGTACCTATGCTTATATCCACACATGCAGAGGAGGCCTGTGAATGTAAACATCTATAGAAACACACAGAAATTAGAATGATTTCTAGTGAAGTTTGTGAATTGCTGTCTTCATGTCATAGTCACATACACTATCTTTCTCTACTTTTCTCTATCAAATGAGATAGGGTTTGTCCTAGAAACCCAAGTAACGTGTCAGTGGGCCCATGGGTTCCTGCGGAACCAGAGGTGCATAACTTCATTTGACCACAAGCAATTTCACCTCGATTGCTTACTTTTGAATGCAGTGTTCACAGAGTAGATGGGGGGTGGGAAAGAGAAGGGTTTGCCTTGTAAAATAAGGCTGGATCATAAATTTAGCTTTTCTGAGATGCGAAGCTGCAGATAGTGGGGAGGAGGTATTCACACTCCCCTCAGGACGGGGCCCTGGTAGGAGCAGCATGGTGCTTGGCTCAGGGGTGCACGGGACTATTAAGGGCCAGTGGTCCCTCAGGGACGGAGAAGTCCCATGGCAGCTAGGGTGGGAGGGGGAGGCCGAGGCTGTGGCTGCAGCAGGGGAGATGTTGAACAAATTGGGGACCCTAATGATGAAGTTGGGGCAGAGGAATCAGATTTTGATAGAGGTTGTCCCAAATGGAGAACGTTCTGACAACGGAGGATTTTTGACCATTGCTAGTATACCTTTCTCCCCTAAATTAATTATTTTTTAAATCAGAGTTGAATCACCAATAGCACCTATTTTAAAGGTGTAGGAAAAGGTGTACAAATGAATGACAACGACAGCAATGCACAAAATCAATACCGTTTATTCACATCTTCTCTCATACCAAGTGCAAGTTTCCTTTTCGGCACTTATGGGTGGAGGATGAGCTTCCCTCCCACATGCTTTCCAGATGGCTGCCTCCCAGTCACTGACTCTGGACCACCTTGGTGGAGCAGCCACACCTATGATCTGTCAGGAGACCTAGACATGCTCAGATGCTAACATGTAAACGCAAAGTGCTACAAGCACAGCCAAGTACAGGAACTTTATCTTGAAAACCTGGACTGTCCAGAAGATGTTGCTTAATGCATTTTGAATCTTTTCTTGCTTTGGGTAAGAAACGTCTTATTATAATTTCATCAGTACTGTGCTTGAGTCATTAGAGGCTCTAATAAAATAGGGCATTTGGCTTCAGAGCACCCGGCACTTTAATCTGCATGTTTAAGTGATTTTAGGACTCCTCAGACATGTCTGACTTCGTATTATACACCTGTCCTCTCTCTCCCGTAGTGTTGAAAAGCACTCAAAATTAGAAAATAGTTATTTACCCTAGTGGTTTTCAGTTTTTCATGAAAAGAAGCTTCTGAAAGAGGTCAATTAAATGTTTTGCTCCAAATATCCAAACTAATGGCAGATATTTATTTTTGAAGCCATCAGGCTTGTTTTTATCTTTATAGTATTTCACATTGTTATGAAATGATTTGATTTTGGCATGCAATAGTCTCATTAAGAGCAGTTTATCCTCTTAAAATTTATGGCTTAATTCTCCTGGCCTCCGCTTCACTTTATTCAGCCAGGGGAGTGTGCTGCCATCACGAAGAGCCCTAAACTGTCCATCAGGGAGATGTGGCAGGAATGGGCCAGAGCCTCAGTGGGCTAAGGTTCCCAGGTGCGAGTTTTCTAGGTTACCTAGGTGAAAAAGATAGCCAGGAACTGTCAACAATCGTCCATTACTGTCTTTGCTGTTTACATCATGGAACCTAACATAGAAGTGAAGTTCTCCTGGTTCTCTACCTTCAATATTGTTGTTGGGTCACAAAACATTAAAAATTCTTCTAGACAGTAGATTTTCCCAATTCCCACAAAATAGGTGGGGACAAATTATTCTGTTCCCAAGTGGTTAAGAATGAGCTTCTAAATAGAAACCACCATCAAGATGTTTTTTCTCATTCATTCCATCCCCCCAAATAATAGTAATAACACTCATTACAATTGTTCCCACTTAGCAAGCACTTACTGTATACCAGGCTTTGCACCAGATCCCTGACCTGCATTATCTCTACTTTGTACAACAGCCTTGGCAAATAGATATTACTACGATTGTTACTGTTACTGTTATTCCATTTCACATAAGAGGGATCTGAGACTCAAGTGGGTTGGGTGATTTTTCTAAAAATTGTACAATGGCTGTGTGTAGAACTGGGATTCAAAACCAGTCCCATATAGAATGTGACACACACCTTTTATATATGGAAAGATGGCACACTCTGGCACAGTCTTTTCTTTTCTTTTCTTTCTTTCTTTCTTTCTTTCTTTCTTTCTTTCTTTCTTTCTTTCTTTCTTTCTTCTTTCTTTTTCTTTCTTTCTTTCTTTCTTTCTTTCTTTCTTTCTTTCTTTCTTTCTTTCTTTCTTTTTCTTTCTTTCTTTCCCTCTCTCTCTCTTTCTGTTTTTCTTTCTTTCCCTCTTTCTTTCTCTCTTTCTTTCTCTCTTCCTCTCTTTCTTTCAGAGAGAGGCAGCGGGGAGAGGGAGTGCACACACACATGCTGTGGAGGGGAGGAGGAACGGGGCGGGGGGGGAGNTGTCGAGTCCAATGCTGAGCCCCAGGTAGGGGTCAGTCTCATGACCCTGAGATCATGACCTGAGCCAAAATCAAGAGTCAGATGCTAAACCGACTCAACCACCCAGGTTCCCCTGGTGTGGTGTTTGTCTGTCTTCTTTTTCTCCTTTCCTTCCTTCCTTCCTTCCTTCCTTCCTTCCTTCCTTCCTTCCTTCCTTCCTTCCTCCCTCCCTCCCTCTCTCTCTCTCTCTCTCTCTCTTTCTTTCTTTCTTTCTTTCTTTCTTTCTTTCTTTCTTTCTTTCCTTTCTTTCTTTCCTTTCTTTCTTTCTTTCTTTCTTTCTTTCTTTCTTTCTTTCTTTCTTTCTTTCCTTTCTTTCTTTCTTTCTAAAGATTTTATTTATTCCATGAGAGAGGGAGAACAAGGATGAGCAGGGTGAGGGGCAGAGGGAGAAGGAGAAGTAGAGTCTCTGCTGAGCAGGGAGCCCAACTGGGGCCTCAATTCCAGGACCCAGAGAGCATGACCTGAGCACTGAGCTGATCCACCCAGGTGCCCCTGGTGCAGTGTTTCTTAAACAAGGTCGTGCAGAAATGAACAGATGAGATGATAAGAGCTTGATGGAATAATTGGAAGTAAGCTTTGTTCAATTTATTTTGTTATAATTTTGGTGGGGAAATTAGGAGATGTTTAGGGAGGAGGGGAGATCATAGGAAAAAAATAAGTAAGCAAAATTATTTCTAAGAGATCTGGATTTACGTTAGGACAGCTACGTTCACCAAGTGACCTTAGACCAATTAGCTACATTGTCTGTAATGTCTCATTTGCTGAATATGGGGAACTGCTTGTAATGCACACTTTCCTGCTATGCTCATGGCAATACTATAATAAGAAACAAAACAAATAGAAAAAACAATTCCATGTGATTTGGAAGTCCATAGTCTTTCTTTGGTGTTATGCTGTGCGGATTCTGTTTATCTCACAGAAATCCAGAAATATGCTCAAATCAATAATATAGAGCTGATCTTACAGTTCTGCTTGCTCAATTCTCGTACAGTCCACAAATATTTATGGAGCATCAATATGGGCCAGGCATTGCTCTAAGATCTGGGACACGACAGTGTACAAAACAGACAAAAATTACTGCCCTGTGGGATTTTTATTCCAGTGGTCATAAATGGATAATAAACACATTAATAAACAAGACATATGGTGTTTCAGGCAGTAGTAAGCACTATAGAGAAAAATCAGTAAGGAATGTTCTTGTGGAAGGTACAATTTAAAATATGCTATTTATAAAAGTTCTCACTGGATAGGTGACCTTTGAGCCAAAAAGTGAGGGAAGAATAAGTCATGCAGTGCCACCGCACTCCCTTATTCTCTATTGGTGACATTAATGTAAAAGGAAATTATTCATTACAAAAAGTGAAAATAGCTAATTCCTCAAATAAAGGGTGACATAGATTGATTTGAAATTAACAGTGAACTACTTAGGAAGGAAGAAAAAGCATCAGCATTTGGTGCTAAATATTCAGCTTGGTGCTAGGGATAAGGGGACCCGTGAATAAGACCCTAACCCTACTTTTCCTTATAGGATGGCCACCAGGAAAATAGACCCTTATGCTATGGAATGAAGAGTGCTGTGATGGGGACGATGATGGAAGCTGACAAAGAAAGATCGAAGGCAGTCCCAGGGAGTCTTGCTGGAAGGCGATTGATAACTAGGTAAATGGACGGGGGAAAAGGAGGGAAGGGGATTTTAGGTTGTGTGACTATCACATACAAAGGCCAGAGGTGAAGAAGGTAGGCACATTTCGGGGAATAGGAATACGTTAGTCTGTATGGAATGAAGAGGTAAGGAGAAGAAGAGAGAGGACTATTTTATGTAAATTACCATTTGCCATGCTACCTTCTGTGAAATGCTGTGCCCCTTCACATGTATAAACATGCTTCCCAGGAGGCAGAGGTAGACAGAAACCTTATCACAGACATCAGTACCCCAGTGCGTCAGCAGTAACTGAGCCGTGCACCACCCGCATCTTTTTTAAAAAAGAAAAACTGTTAGTAGTTTTGGATTATTACTACTTGCTATACTTATTACTACTTGCTATACTTATTACTACTTGCTATACTTATTACTACTTACCATAAATTTGAAAGTCTGTGCAAATGAAGTAAGTAGAGGACTTAAGTTTGGTTAGTAATCTTTTGGTGATTTTTTTTAAAGGGAAATATTTTATTAAAACATAATCTCAAAGGTTAGTTATTGATACCCAAGAACATTCTCTGGCAGAAAGGCAATGCTCATCACGCAAAATGATGTGCTCTGCCTGGATTATTGGTGTCCTGAGATACCCACTTCTGTTCTCAGGAGAGAGCAGCTGGGATGTGGAGCCGCTCCAGCGGCAAACATCGTGGGCTACAGTGTACACACCGTGTCGTGCTGTGCAAATACTCATGTTCTCTGAATGTCGTGATGCGAAATGGATGGGAAGCCCTCAGCTAAGGTGCTCATCTTGACTTTATCATTAGTGTTTTTCCCTATTATCTGTGCAATTTTGATCTTCAGATATCAAAATGCCTTCTACTCAAGAGAACTATACCCACTCAATCTGGAAAGCCAGCCTGTACTTCTAATGCAATCATTATAAAATACCTCATTCTTAGTGATTCCTGTTTCATGAATACTTGAGAGGAATTATCACACAATCACACAATTACATAATTATCACATAATTACTGAATGTACATTATGTTTCAGGCTTCCGATGATCTGTGGGGTTGACATATTAATCACCACAGAGGACACACAAGTTAGTGTGAAGAGGTTTAAATTCTAACATTACCACTCACCAGCTATGAGATCTTGGCAAGTTCCTTAACATGTCTGTGCCTCAGTTTCCTAATCTTTAAAATAGGGGGTAATTATCATATGTACCTCATTAATTGGTTGACAAAAATGAACAACCTTATTAGTTAATCAATAAAAAAAGAAACCCACAAAACAACCTCATGTGTTTGTTGTGAGGAGTAAATATGTTATTATGTCTGTGGGGTTCAGAATAGTACCAGTTATAAAATAAGTGCTATAAAAATATTAGAGCTTATTTTTATTTTCAGAGATTCCCAAAGTAGATGGAGAGGCAGGTGGATCAGAAATTTCTGCCTTGGGAGGGATTAAGTGATGCAGGGGATTTGTCTGAAAATGATTCCTTGCATCTGGAATGTTTGGGATGTCATTTCCAGTGGTGTCTTGAGTGGAATGTTCCTGCACATTATTTCACCTCTCCTATTTTTTGATCATTTTATGAGCCTATAATGGGCTACTCTTTGAGTTTTGAGGAATTCAATGCCCTTTGAATGCATTCTTTTTCTGTGTAAGTTTGCCTGAGTTTGTCTTTGTTGTTTGTAGGCCAAAACTCTGACTAGCATGTCTTCATTTGGATGTTTAGGAAAAGGGTTCAGAAGGATTATGAGTCTTGCTCAAGTTCTGAAAGCTAGTGAATAGTAGAGAAGGAATTCTACAGAATCCTCACTCTAGGGCGCCTGGGTGGCTCAGTGGGTTAAAGCCGCTGCCTTCGGCTCAGGTCATGATCCCAGGGTTCTGGGATCGAGGCCCACATCAGGCTCTCTGCTCGGCAGGGAGCCTGCTTCCTCCTCTCTCCTCTCTCTCTGCCTGCCTCTCTGCCTACTTGTAATCTCTCTCTCTGTGTCAAATGAATAAATAAATCTTTAAAAAAAAAAAAAAGAATCCTCACTCTATGGCTTCATTAAATCTTCTATTAAATGATCAATACATTTGTTTAATAAATAGTTATATGGGTTTTTTGGTATTTAAGAGGAAGGTTTAAATTTTTTTGAACAATAGAGGCAATTACCATTTGAATACTGAAATATTTAATGACACTTTATTTTGGGGGATTTTCATTGGTAAATGCTCTGCCTAATATGATCTCAATGTCATTGTTCATCTGGGGGACTCACTGTTGTGCAAAGCTCAATGTGAAACAAATAAACTTCAAACTATTATAATGTGTGTAATTAGGATTAAGTGGTAAAGTATAAGTGATGGTATTTTATGGTATTGATTTTGTTAAGTGACAAAAATAAACTATGATTTAAATATTTAACAGGAAGCTGCAGAGAAAATTGTTATAGACTATAGCATAAACAGAGGCAAACTACTGAAATACCCCTCAGAGAATGAGGAATGTTACTGAATTTAGTTCCCCAGGTTCATGACTCTGATATTTCTTGACCGAAGTTGTTGTGTCAATTCATGAACCTCAGAGAGTGACAAAATTTCCTCAGGAAATTTTATACTGTATAGTATCTTGTAGAAATGATTTGATCTGCAGGCTTGGACGATGATGATGATGGGGTTATCAAAGCAGTTTGGGACCCAAAATGCCAAATCAAACCATAAGTTCAGGGAGTAAGTAGAAATTAAAATTTAATTATTAAGCCAGAGTTGAGTATAAAGTTAGGAATGAAGGAGGCCACAGGCGTATGTCAAGAAAAAATGAGAAATGTGGAAGACGAAAGGCAGGAGGATTTGGGGAGAGGAGTGGATAGAGACAAGAGCAGGGGCAGTGAGGTTTGTATCTGGGCTTTCTCAATGCCTGGATGCCAAAGACAGTGATTCTCCACCTTGGGTCTCCCATTACTCTGGGACAACACCTGTGAGATTCTGACCAGGGGTTTCTGGGTAGATGAATCCAACCTTTTTGTGTGCTTAAAAACCACTTAGCCAATCCAGTGATATCTGCACTAACTGAGAAACTAATTCAGTAAGTTATGACCTCTAAACCTTGGAAATCAGAGAAAATAATTCTCTTTTGCACTCATCTCCAGCTTTGATTTTTAAAATTAATTTAGGTACAAAATAAAAAATGAAACAGAACAGAAAGGCTTTAATGAAAGACAGTTGTCCCCTGTACACTGTCAACATTCCCAGTTTCATTTGTCAGAGGAAATGAATATAAACGGTTTCTGTATTTATTTGTTCGGTGATTATTTATATCTCTTGATGTGTTGATATATCTACTTAGAGATTTAAAAGAATAGGATTTAGTTGACACTATACTCTCTTTTCCTACCCTTTTATTGTAATTTTTGGTATCGTTCTTCTGTTAGCTATATTTATTTATTTATTTTAACAAAGAAGCATTTTCTTTTCTTTTCTTTTTTTTTTTTAATTATTTGCCCCAGGGGTACAGGTCTGTAAATCATCAGGCTTACACAATTCACAGCACTCACCATAGCACAAACCCTCCCCAATGTCCATCACCCAGCCACCCCATCCCTGCCCTCCCACACCCCAGTAACCTTCAGTTTGTTTCCTGAGATTAAGAGTCTCTTATGGTTTGTCTCCTTCCCGATCCCATCTTGTTTCATTTTTTTCCCTCCCTACCCCCCATAATCCCCTGCCCTGCCCCTCAAATTCCTCATATCAGAGAGATCATATGATAATTGATTTATGCCCTTAAGGAGTATGTTCTTTCTTACTCCATCCAATGTAAGCACTTTTTCCTGACAGTCGCTTCCTCCTTGAAAGATGCTGCTGTTGGTAACTTGACCTTTGTCTTCATCTCTACGTTCACCCCTCCCACCTTGTGTCTGCTCCATCTTCACTTTTATATTCATAAGGTCTTAACATTTATATTGTGTGCTGCAACCACAAGAAAGAGTTCACATGTGTACTTAGGCCGATTCAGAAAAGTTTAACACATACCGGCGAGTCTGTTCTGTTTGTTCCTTTAGAGGTTTTTCTTTATTCTGTTGTTTTTCTGTATCATGGCTGGTGATCTTGAGTTGTTTGTTCATGTTTATGAATTGAGGCCGTGGTTGAATTTGAAGGAAACCTGTTTGTGTTTCTCTCTTGTGTATATGAGGAATTTTGCCACTCGGTCTTTTCACTTGGTAGGAAATATTACCCTGTGCTCTGCGTATGGAAAGAGCTTATCAACTGCCCTTACCAACTTGAGAATGAGAAGGAGAGAAGCTAATTTTTAGAATGGTGTCCCCGGCATGATAGAATGGAGTTCTGGAAGCCACAGTGTCAACCCTATATTTCCATAGTAGTTTGGTAAATTTATTTGAAGTTCTCAGGTGTTTGTCAGCATAAAACCCATGCTTCCTGGGAGTAGAGAAGGAAGGAAATTTCTCAAGACCTTCTTTTATAGAAACAGGAAGTAGAAAAGTGGTTGCTGGGGGAGGATGGTGGGGGAAATAGGAGGAGGTTGGAAAAGGGGTACAAATCCTCAGTTACAAAATGAACAAGGTCTGAGGAGCAAATGTAGCATAGTTGTTAATACAGTTGATAACATTGTGTTGTCTAATTTACATTTGCTAAGACTGTAGAACTTAAATGTTCTCTCTCTCTCACACACACTCATACACACACACATACACACAGAGTAAATATTGAAGTGATGGTTGTGTCATTTAACTTCATAGAAGGATCCTTTCACAATGTATATGTGTGTATCAGATCATCACATTGAACACTTTAAATATCTTACAATTCTGTCAGTTTTACCTCATTATAACTGAAAGAGAAGACGGTCATCAGTTCTGAAGATATTTCCATATCCTATTCCTTTCCCTGTCTTGTCCCGGCCAATCCTGAGGCTGGAAGCTCTCTGAAGTCTGGCTTGAAAGATAAATTCCCTCCTTTGCTGTTATCCTCCTCTGCATATTTTGCAGTGCTGTTTTTCATCTGTCGACAGGCTCCCACTCTGTTTCTGTCTTTTGGAAATTTGTTAAAAATCTCTGATCTTTGGATGGACCGTTTCCTCTGATGTAATGGCTTTATTTATCTATTATCATTTCATTGGGGATATTGGAAGGGGTGGAGATAAACACTGGAGTTAGGTCTGCATTCTTGAATCAGGAAACCAACAATGACTTTTTTGGCACCTTTTTGGAAAGATCTCACAAAGTCTCCTCAAATTAAAAAGAAAAGAAATTAGGTTGCTATATTTATAGTGCTTTGAAATATGCATGAAGCTACCTACATTTTTAATATCATTCATCAAGGACATAGAGCAAGATCTTAACCTGATGTAAGTGAGGCATCAGTTTTCTCTGTCAAGTGAATCCCTGCAAGTTTCTGGAAAATCAGAGTAAGGGGGACATGTAGATCCCATAGTAAATTCTGATATTTCCCATGGCCAAATCTGAGGTTGTGTTCATTTGCCTGATAGTGTTTGTTTGTGGAGGAAAGAGAATGACTGAGAAAACCTCAAAAAGAAAAAATGAAAACCTTAAAGTAAGCCTTGAAAAAAAATTTTTTCACTGGAAATCTTTTAAGACTCAGTTTTTCCTGTTTCCCTACTGGCTGATTTTGAGATGTGGATATATCTCAGAGAGGAGACATGTGACTATGAGTTGAGAATAGATCCCAGCCTACCACCTCAGTTTATGTGGTAAAGAGGAGAGATCAGGCCACCAGGCTTCAGCAGCACAAGGTTTAAAATAAGCATGAGATCAGGGGCACCGGGGTGGCTCGGTGAGTTAGGCCTCTGCCTTCAGCTCAGGTCATGATCTCAGGGTCCTGGGATTGAGCCCTGCATCTGCCTCTCTGCTCAGCAGGGAGCCTTCTTCCCCCTCTCCCTCTGCCTACCTCTCTGTCTACTTGTGATCTCTCTCTCTCTCTCTGTCAAATAAATAATAAAATCTTAAAAAAAATAAGCATGAGATCAAATATTTATAAAAAAATAGAAATTAGGGAAGGACTCTTAGGTGCAAAACAGATGGAGGTTCAAAAAATGTAGACATTATTGAATAAGCTAACTGCAGATTTCATGTTTCCACATAATGTGGAAGTTTGGGTCAAAAACTGAAAACCATTCCTTGAGAGTCAACTTGTTAATTTACTTAATAATCAATTTATCAATTTCACAAGTATTTACTGAGCGACTATTAGGATGCTTACCCCAAGAATTCAGGGGATCTAGTGGGGGAAAATTCAGACTTAGATTCTGTTCATAGAGATACTAGGATCTAATGTAGATCCCAGCAACTAAAAAGGCAATAGTTTTTCCAAAATTTAGTTAAAACCCAAGCAAATCAAGGTAGGTCAACAGTTTTGCCATGACTAATGTTCTCATCCATGCCAATTAGAGTTAAGTAATTTATGAGATTTTTAAAACACAAATATTGGCNCTGTTCATAGAGATACTACGATCTAATGTAGATCCCAGCAACTAAAAAGGCAATTAAATTTTTCCAAAATTTAGTTAAAACCCAAGCAAATCAAGGTAGGTCAACAGTTTTGCCATGACTAATGTTCTCATCCCTGCCAATTAGAGTTAAGTAATTTATGAGATTTTTAAAACACAAATACTGGCCTTAATGAAATAAATATATTAGAGTATGGTCAGTGTTAACCATCGATTAAAAATTAATTCACAGGCACCTGGGTGGCTCAGTAGGTTAAACATCTGGCTCTTGATTTCACTCAGGTCATGATCTCATCTGGCTCTGTACTCAGTCGGGAGTCTGCTTGCAATTCTCTCTCTGCCCCTCCCCATTGTACATGTGTGCTCTCTCTAAAATAAATACAAATCTTTAAAAAAAATAATTCAGTAAAATACCATTCTCAGCAATATTCAGGTACAAATAATGTAGGTTCTCCAAATTTTGCAAAGAGAAACTATGGTTAATTTTTGAAGCCTTAATGTTACAAAAGGAATTTTGGTGGGGCACATAAACTTCATTTTATTTCCAACTGAGAAAACAGAAATGTGGTCATTGTTCGCTCTGGTCAGATCCTAGAATCAATGTGTTAGATTCTGATCAACACTTGCAGGCCCCTTTTCCCTCTCATTACCTGAATGTATGCCTGTAATTATGGGATTTGATAAGGTAAGTAGAAGAGCTAGTGCAGAACCTAAAAATACTTTCTACCTTTAGAAATCAACCTGAAAAAAAAGTTTGATGAAAAAGAATGAACTGAGCACCCATTTAACATGTTAAAGCGACATCAAAGGGACAGAGAGAAATCACCTGATAATAAAAATGTTGCTTTGATTGAAACTGGGCAAAAAGCCAAAGGTACTGGCAGGATACTCTCAAACATACTAAATTGTTTCTGCATCAGACACTCATAAGTCTAGGGTAAAAAGTGAATTTTTTTCTAGTAAATTGTGGGGTTACATCAAAATGGGTCTCCTGCTGAGCTCGAGAGTTGACCCATTGTTCCTAAAGTTTCTTTCTTTCCAATTAAAGAATAGATATAGATACAGGTATTCATGTAAAATGGACTGATCCAATGTCAGCCATATATAAGAATTTCTCATCAGAAATTCTGAAGAAAAGTTACAGGTCTGTTCTTCCACATAATTTTCTTTGATTACAGAGAAGTCATTAAACAGATTTCACAGAAATGCTTTTTAAAACAACCAAGTGTTCTTACACTGTAAGGGTATCTATACTTAAGCTTATTTGGACACAATGATACTAATAACCTACTGCATTGTTTCTCAGGCCATCGCATACATTGCCTTGTCGACACTGGGGATTGATTATTTAAGATCTGTTTTCTTATTATGCTGTAGAATGCTGACATGAGAAATAAAGATCATTTTGTTCAGGACTGACATAGAGTAGCAGGGTCAGTAAAGTTTTCTCAAATGAAGCTGTCAAGCATTAGGATATATTGAGAAAACTAGTTTCTATGACAATATTAATCCTAAATGTAATCATGATTTGTGCCTAGGTGGCAGAGAATTTGTACAATTCAGGGAATTTTTTTATGATGCTACAAGCTCACAAGCATTTATATTAGAGATAAAATGATGAAAATCCAGTAAGTCAAAGATGAATGCAGATTCAGTTTCTTGAGGTCCTAGAGAGATGAGAGCCCAAAACTTTCTCCTGCGGAGGCTGAGTTCCAGGTAGCCAGACACTTTATCATGGGAGGACCATGATAATCCTGAATCCATAGCTGCATAGCATATTAGAACTCCAAAGAATAGGGAACAAGGAGATTGGAGAGCAGGGCTAGATAAAAATCAGTTTTACCTGTAAATATGTCTGCATTCCCCAGCCCAAGTGATGATATCTAAGGAAATAGAGAAAATAAAATTCTAGTGTGGGGATTAAAGGGAACAGAGTGAAACATTGTTTTTGCAAGAATTTTTTAAAAAATTCATCCTTGGTATCAGATGGATGCCAGGGCCCGTTAACAACAATCGCAACAACAATACATAACATTTTTTGATTGATTACTCTTCGAAAATATGCTATTATATAATTTGCATGCATTAACTATTTCAGTCCTCACAGATTCTGTCTGATATGCACTGTCATTTGATCCATTTGACAGATGAGAAAGCTGTGGGTAAAACAAGCCATGTGGATGAGGAAGTAAAGTGAGGACCCAGAGTCAGGCTACTTGGCTCCAAATCTCATACCCTTGACCTCTGAGTAACAGTGCCTCATATCTGAGAAGTCCGAGCAGTTTTAAGGGAGCTACAAGAGAATCACACCTGGGGAAATTTAGCAGAGTGGGGAGATTTGTGGGAAAAGCCAGTAAACCAGTAAAAGTTCACTAAGAATAGGAATTTACATAGGGAGACTGTAGATTGATAACTCTTGTGGTTACTTAGTACTGTGCTTTCTCCTAGATGTAAGGCAGCACACAAGGGTACTTCTGCTGGATGATGAAGGTAGTACCATTATAAATACCAGATCCATTATTTATTGTCCTAGGACACTGACAATCAACTGGTATAACCAGAACACTGGTGAACCTGTGACTCTTTGGTCTATGCCATAGGCTACCCTATCAAATCTTTTTTTTTTCAATTTTATAAGTATGCTTCAAACAACACAGGGAAGATGAGTTGAGGACAGTTATAATTGAAGATATTCAGCTTATTAAAGAATTTCATGAATATTTATTTGGTGCCTACCGTGTCCAGACACTGATCTAAGTGCTTGAGATAGATTAGAAACAGAAAGACATATGTTCCTATATACTTGGAGCTTGTCTTCTGATAGGAACAGACAATAAATAACATGTAATAAATTCATAAATCAGATAGACTATTAGTAGGTGCTGTGAAAAGAATTGATCAGCATAAAGAGGAGTTTAGGATTAGGAAGTGCATTGTAATTTCAAATAGCTTGGTCAGGCTAGAAGTCATAGAAAAATCACATTATCTGAGCAAGCATTTGAAAGAGGTGAGTAAGTTAGCCATGCAGACATCTTGAGGAAGAGCACTTCAGTGATGGGAATACCCAGTGCAGAGGTCTCAGATATTCTAAATGTTTTATATTTGTTCTGAGTATGTGCCGTATATACCTGTGGGTTGGAGTGGTAGTGAGTCTGTGAATGTGCTTTTCTGATTGTTTGAATTTTCTCAGTGAAATAAGAAACAGGGTCATCAGCTGAAAGTGAGAACATGGGAGAGGATAAGGAGGCTCGAAGAATAAACAGAGTGNCGGTAGTGAGTCTGTGAATGTGCTTTTCTGATTGTTTGAATTTTCTCAGTGAAATAAGAAACGGTCATCAGCTGAAAGTGAGAACATGGGAGAGGATAAGGAGGCTCGAAGAATAAACAGAGTGGGTAAAGCAGTCATCAACTGGTGTGGGAAAGTAAAAAGAGGTGTTAGTTGGGTAGGGCTGCCATAACAAAGTATCACAGACTAGGGTGTTTAAAACAGAGACACGTATGACCTCACAGCCCTGGAGTCTAGAAGTCTGAGATCTAAGTGTTGACAGGGTTGGTTTCTTCTGAGGCATATCTCCTTGGCTTGTGGATGGCCATCTTCTCCCTGTCTTCCCTCTATACCATCTGTATCCAAATTTCTTCTTCTTATATGGACTCCATTCGTATTGGATTAGAGCCCACCCTAATGACCCCATTTTATCTTGGTTACCTCTTTAAAGACCCTATCTCCAAATATAGTCACATTCTGGATATTGGGGGTTAAGACTTCAATGTACCAATTTTATTTAGGGGGACATAATTCAGTCCAGAACAATGGACTAGAGAAATAAAGTATGATATCCTGCCAGAAGAGTCAGGGCTTAAGAGCTTGAGCATTTATATTTAAGCTTTAAATGACCTCTACTGTGCAGCTCCAAATATAACATCTCTCAGTTTCTTACTAATATCTGCGGAGACACAGACAAATGTGAAAACTGAAACAGCAACATAAAAACTAACCTAACAATAAGACAAAGANGTGCAGCTCCAAATATAACATCTCTCAGTTTCTTACTAATAATCTGCGGAAACACAGACAAATGTGAAAACTGAAACAGCAACATAAAAACTAACCTAACAATAAGACAAAGAGGAGAAAAGAAGACACAGGAGGCATCCTGGAAGAACCCCAGCAACAATGGATTCAGCATATGGACTCTTTCACCTCAGAGAAACTACACAATGGGTGGAAGAAATGAATCAATCCCAGTGAAGCAAAACTGCACCAGATAAATTACCACAAGTGAGCAGATATTGGGATTCTGCACAGTCTATCTACTCTCCAGGTATAAACTGATAAAATAATTGAACCATCAGAGCATCATGAGATGCTCTGAGAAAGAGCATCATGGACAAATTACACAAGGGGTATGTTGGAGAACACCCCATCTCTATATGTTTTGTCTCAGTCAAGGATGAGAACAGGAATACATTCAGTCTTATGGACAAACAGTACAGGGCAAGGGAAGGAGCAGAGAGGGAGAAGATAAATCTGAAAGTTAGCATTAAATTACATGGAGAATGAAAAAAAGTCTTACTAAAATGCAAGAAGACATCATTCCAACCAAATAGGATCAGAAAGTCCTAAAGAGAGACTGGGCAGTCATTACAGTCCCATAGGATATGATGAATGAGATATCTGAGACAGAGACGGACGGCAAGGCAATTCAAAGTAAAATTGTTGAATAATAATTCACCCTGAATTGAGCAAGGGTTAGAGCTAAAACAGTGGTGAACAGAATTTGGGATTTGGAGGATAAAATTCAGAAGTTCTTTGAGAATGCAGGGATAAATGACAAAAAGAAAAGAAAGAACTGACCTTATTGCTGAATAAAAAAGATTAAAAAATTAATAGAAGACAATAACCAAAACCCTAACCAGTTAAAACTACCGTGCCTGTGCCGATTGAAAGGCTCACCACATTTCTGGCTGCAGCACGGAGGACATATTCACACTGCAACCTGTCCTGGGGCTGTGGAAAGGAAACTACAACAGAGTAAAATGGGCGACTCCCTCCAGTACCACGAGTCCTTTAGAAACATCCATTCAGAAAAAAAGATCACCTACCAAAATTTCTGATGCAACGCTAAGTGCCAAAGATATGGGCCACATTTTGCACAAATTTTAATTTGATGCAATAACCGTATAAGCAGCCAATTTGTCCTCGACTTGTAAAGGAAAATAAAAACATATTCAAATACAGAAATGATTCTTTAAAAATGACACCTCTATGATATTCCTGAAAAAAAAAATCAGTTGATAACACACTAGTTGACAGACATGAAATAAAATAAGAAGCTGAATGACAGGCCAAGGAGATAAAAAATAGACTAAAAATAAATGTATTGTAATATTAAAGTAGAATGAGGAGGAATATGGAAATAGAATAAAGTAAAAATATTTTCTATACAGAAGTAAAAATGAAGGAATTTAAAATATGTAATATTAAAAAATCAGAGAATAATTGCTGTATAACACTTCAAATACATTTTAAAAGACCAGTATATTAAATGATTAAAACTTGAGAACTTTAAAGGTTAGCACTAGTAGAACGGAATATATATCTTCTAAAACCTGTAGATTATATAAGTAAAATAAAACTTTTGAAAAAGTGTACATAGTAAAGAAAACAAAGGAAACAGCAAGAACATAAAATAATATCACAGAAGCCAGACCAAACCTAGGAACTCTGAGTTGAGAACAAAGATTTGGGTGTGCTCTTTGAGATACATCAGTCTTTATAAACAGCATCATTAAATGACACCCCTCCAAATATTTTGTGGCAATTTTTTTAGTTATTTAAATTGAATTGGCCAACACATAGTACATCATTAGCTTCAGATGTAGAGTCCAGTAATTCCTCAGTTACGTATAACACCCAGTGCTCATCACATCATGTGCTGTCCTTAATGATGTCACTCAACTGCCCTCCCTCCACCCCCCAGCAACACGTAGTTTCTTTGCCATAGTTAAGAGTCTCTCATGGTTTGTCTCCTTCTCTGATTTCTTCCCATTCCATTTTCCCTCCTTTCTCCTACGATCTTCTGTGCTGTTTCTTCTATTTCACATATGAATGAGACCATATGATAATTGTCTTTCTCTGCTTGACTTATTTCGCTCAGTATAATACCCTCTAGTTCCATCCACATCGATGTAAATGGTAAGATTTCATCCTTTCTGATGGCTGAGTGATATTCCATTGTATGTATGTGTGTGTGTTGATGGACATTTTGGCTCTTTCCATGGTTTGGCTATTGTGGACACGGCTGCTATAAACACTGGGGTGCAGGTGCCCCTTTGAATCACTGCATTTGTATCTTTGGGGTAAATACCTAGTAGTGCAATTGCTGGGTCATCAGTTAGCTCAATTTTTTAACTTCTTTTTTTTTTTTAAAGATTTTAATTATTTATTAGAGAGAACGCACAAGCAGGGGATAGTGGCAGAAGCACAGGGAGGAGCAGGCTCCCCGCTCCGAGCAGCACCATCCCAGCACCCTGTGATCTGGACCTGAGCTGAAGGCAGATGCTTAACCGACTGAGGCACCCAAGCACCCCCCCCCTTTAAAAAGATTTTATTTATTTATTAGAGAGAGACAGAGTGAGCAACTTTTAACTTCTCAAGGAAACCTCCATACTGTTTTCCAGAGTGCTTGTACCAGCTGGCATTTTTTATGGCAATTTTTAAAGTCACAAAGATGAAGAAAAAAATCTGAAAAGCACATGAAATTCAGAAGGGAAGTTTTAATTTAAAATGGAGCTCTTGGGTGAGGTAAAACAAAAACCAAATGTATTAAAATAGTGTCATATAAAAACATGTAAGAGCAATTCAAATAAAAGAACAGGCAATTTTATTAGGCAGGTGAAGTACTTATAATATTGGAATCATAATATAGAATTCCAGGTAAAAAGCATTAAATGGCTGGAAAACATTAAGTGGAGCAAAGAAAAATTGAAGAGTTTAATGTAAAAATAGAAGTTTAAAGGGCTAAAATAAAATTTTAGCCAATGATTATGTAATCTCACAGAGGGCAGTGCCTCTTAGCTAGGCACGAAGGGAAAAGCTTGTCCCTTAAAGGGAAAAACAGATTGATCTTTAAGGCTCAAAATTTCAACCCTCTACATGTCTATAGAGATAGACAAATCAACAATACAATTAAAAGGTAATAACAAATCTGGGGAAATATTTGTAATGTTTATA
>LNAC01001704.1:47145-110449 GCA_002007465.1 Ailurus styani
TTTTTTTTTAAAGATTTTATTTATTTGAGAGAGAGAGCAGGAACAGGGTGGAGGGGCAGAAGGAGAGGGAGAACCAGATTCCTCACTGAGCAGGGAGCTCAATGCGATGCTCAATTCCAGGACCCTGAGATCATGACTTGAGCCAAAGGCAGACACTTAACCAACTTTGGTGGCAGCCAAAGCCACCCAAGGGCCCCTCATTTTATTGTTTTATATATTTTCAAAATTAAGCATAATCAGAAATTAATTTTATAATAAGATATGATTTTAAGATAGCCACTATTGAAAGGGAAAGAGTTTGGGATTTTTTTCCCTTTAGCTTGAATTATGTGAATATTTTTCTAATCCAAAGTTTTAGTTCTGATTCCCCAGCTAGAATTATCTATCCTCTTGTGACACCCATAAAAAAAATATGTTAAAAACTTTTTTTTCTTCTTTTTTTCTTTTTTTTAAATCTCTTGGACTATAAGCCCCTCAATTATAGGTATCTTATTTTAAGAATATTAAAAATACAAAATGCTTAGCTAGTAAGGTATTTTTAACATATTAATAATTCTTATTAAATATTTGTTGAAATCTATGGATTTTGATTTTAGAGATGGAAACTTACAGGAAAAGTAATAAGTGGTTTACAAAATTATCTCATAATAAAAGACACTTTGAATGAGTGTTTAATTGATTGATTGGTTGATTTTTAAAAGATTTTATTTTTTTATTTGTCAGAGAGAGAGAGAGAGAGCCCAAGCATAAGCAGGGGAAGTGGCAGGCAGTGGGAGAAGCAGGCTTCCTGCTGAGCAAGGAGCCGGATGTGAGACTTGATCCCAGGACCCAGGGATCATGACCTGAGCCCAAGGCAGAAGATTAACAGACCAAGCCACCCAGGCGTCTTTTGTGTTTTAATTTTGTATCTTTCTAACTTGACAGCTTGAATATTCTTGTGCTCAAGAAATTTGGTCTGATCTTGTTTCATTTTCTTTTATGTTTCATAGTCATTGACATATTTCTAAGTAACCACAGAAGACTTTTTTATATATCTCTTTAATAAATACAGGATTTAGAATAAGCTTATAACACTTTAAAAATACTATGGCTGTACCAACTTGCATTCCCACATGACCCAGCAATTGCACTACTGGGTATTTACTCCAAAGATACAGATAGTTGGAAAGAAGGGGCACATGCACCCCAATGTTCATAGCAGTAATGTCCACAACAGCCAAACTGTGGAAGGAGCCAAGAAGACCTTCAAGAGACAAATGGATAAAGAAGAAATGGTCCATATATACAATGGAATATTACTCAGCCAACAGAAGGGATGAATACCTAGCATTTGTATCAACATGGATGAAACTGGATGGGATTATGCTCGGTGAAATAAGTCAAGCAGAGAAAGACAATTATCATATGGTTTCACTTATATGTGGAACATAANTCACCCAGGCGTCTTTTGTGTTTTAATTTTGTATCTTTCTAACTTGACAGCTTGAATATTCTTGTGCTCAAGAAATTTGGTCTGATCTTGTTTCATTTTCTTTTATGTTTCATAGTCATTGACATATTTCTAAGTAACCACAGAAGACTTTTTTATATATCTCTTTAATAAATACAGGATTTAGAATAAGCTTATAACACTTTAAAAATACTATGGCTGTACCAACTTGCATTCCCACATGACCCAGCAATTGCACTACTGGGTATTTACTCCAAAGATACAGATAGTTGGAAAGAAGGGGCACATGCACCCCAATGTTCATAGCAGTAATGTCCACAACAGCCAAACTGTGGAAGGAGCCAAGAAGACCTTCAAGAGACAAATGGATAAAGAAGAAATGGTCCATATATACAATGGAATATTACTCAGCCAACAGAAGGGATGAATACCTAGCATTTGTATCAACATGGATGAAACTGGATGGGATTATGCTCGGTGAAATAAGTCAAGCAGAGAAAGACAATTATCATATGGTTTCACTTATATGTGGAACATAAGGAATAGCATGGAGAACATTAGGAGAAGGAAGGGAAAAGTGAATTGGGGGAAATTGGAGGGGGGAACGAACCATGAGAGACTGTGGACTCTGAGAAACGAACTGAGGGGAGGGGAGTGGGGAATGGGTTAGCCTGGTGGTGGGTATTAAGGAAGGCACGTATTGCATGGAGCACTGGGTGTGATACGCAAACAGTGGATCATGGAACACTACATTAAAAACTAATTAAGTACTATATGGTAACTAACATAACATAATTTAAAAAAAGGAAAAAAAATACCACGGATATGGGCACCTGGGTGGCTCAGTCGGTTAAGAGTTGGCCTTCCGCTGAAGTCATGATCCCAGGGTCCTGTGATTGAGCCCAGAGTCTGGCTCCCTGCTCAGCAAGGAGTCTGCTTTTCCTTCTGCCACAGCCCCCTGCCCCCAGTGCTTGCTCTCTCTCCTGCGCATGCTCTCTCCCTCTCAAATAAAGAGATAAAATCTTAAAAAAAAAATACTACAAATACAGATTTAAAATCCCAGCATGCTTGAGTTGATAGAAACTGTTCTGATAGAAACTGCAGTGAATTTCCACAAATAAAAATGTCTATAGTCAGTATATTTTACTAGTGTTCATATATATAAAACACAATTTCTCCTTTATATAAGGAGATGATATGATTGTTTTCTCCTTTTGGAATTCTGAAAGTGGGACAATAATAGGGTAATGTGTATTATAGACACTGGTTGAGTAACACTGTGGCACCCTTGTGACGTAGGGGACATGTGGCAGTTATGCCTAGGGCAGAGTGTAATCATGAACTAGATTAAAACCACCAGAAGGGACTTTGCAGCTATAGATAGTGAATCTTCTTCATGAGGAGTCTTGTATTTATTATTTGACTACAGTCAGTCAAGTGATTTTTTTAAAGCCTTTTTGGTTCTGTGTTGTGATACACGTAGATTTAAAATCAAATTGAGCACAACAAATCCTTAAATAAGAGAACAAAGGGATGGTTGTCAGAGGGGAGGGAGGGGAGGGAGTGGGGGGATGGGCAGAAAGAGTCAAGGGGAGTGGGAGGTACAGGCTTCCAGTTATGGAATGAATACATTACAGGGATGACAGCATAGGGAACACAGTCAATCGTATTGTAATAGCACTGTGTGGTGACAGATGGCAGCCACGCTTGAGGTTAAGTCTAACAGACTTGTCGAATCACTGTATCGTACACCTGAAACTAATGTTACATTCTGTGTCAGCTAGACTTCGATTAGATAAAAAGGAAAGAAAAAGTCTCGTTGAAGAGAATAAATAAAAAAATGGTGAAAATGACTGAATGTACGATGACCGTATGGTTCATGCCCATTTTCCTGGAGTAATTATTAGTAGCATTTCTTCTAATTCTCTAGTGTTAAAGATAGTTTATTATTGTCTTAACGATAAGGTTGAAAATGTCAAGTGAGTGATAAATGCATGAGGGAGGGAAACGGAAAGTCTTAAAATCGGGGGTCGGGTGGGGGGGTGTTGCTTCACGTGCACCTGTCCCTGGCAGCTGTTCCACCCACTCTTTCACATCACCTAGTCCCAAAGGCTTCCTCTCCATCCTTCAGAGAAAATCCGGGCTGTTCAAACAATGGATGCTAATCCACGTGAAAAATCCTTCTCTTCCCATTTCCGGAGCCAGCTGAACTTTGACAGACCTCCTTCCTCTTGTTAAAGCCTCATAAAACATTCCGCTGCCTTCCCCAATTTAGAATGCTCCTTCACTCCTCCAGAGCCTTCTCATGCTGGACATTTTCAAATGGTCTTTTCCAGAGAGTGCTCTGGTTGACTTTCTTCCTCAAGTAGGGAAGACACTCTAGGAATTCAGAGGTAAGGTAGGAGAGACCATTTTTCTACCTTCTGTGCTCAACGGAGACTAATGGGGTGGGGAAATGTTTGAACTGAGTTTAAATGAGTGAATTTTACATACTTAAAACTTACCAGATAACAGTTTTCACCCAGAGATTCTTACACATATCAAGGCTAAAAATATTCTAAGACAAAATTAGAAGCTGAATAACTCCTTGTGACAGTAGATATATGAGTAAATGTCCAATTAAAGTGTAAATAAAGCCAGTAAGTGTGAAAAGTCTCATTCTAAGAGGGACTTTAGTTTGCTCCAAAGCTTTTTTGAGTATTAGTATAGATTCCTAAAACCTGTATCTATTCTAGTCCACCTAGTCACAAAATTTTACTTCAGAAAGAAACTTTAAAATAAAAATAATTTTCTTTGTATAGTGAAAGAGTCAAAAACGTCAAAGAAATATTTCGAGAACACTTTGACTTATTATAATGTCACAAGGACATTCTCACAAATAATAAATATAAACATTCTCTCTAAGGTGTAGATACAAAAACAATATAATCATCAAACTATGTTGAGCTCTAAGGTGCTCTTAGATTGCTTTTTGCAATCAGGTTGAACACATGTTCATCATTGCAAATTTCATTTGACCCCTAAATTGCATGCTTTTCTCTCTTCAGAGTCAGTATATGTTTTAGTACTAAGAATATAGTTATTTTCAGATAGAAAGAAGTAAAGTGGTATATCTATTTCTCTCTCAAGTGTGGGATTTGAGTGCAATTATAGAGCATTGAATCTACCTAGTCTATGTTTTGGGTGATATCTTAGATAAAGGCACCCAAACCTCATAATGAAACAATGGTATACTAGCAATGTTTAACAACAAGGTCTCTTGGGGGGGAAAAAGTGTGGGTGGGAGGAGGAGTTTGTTTGTAGTGCTTGCAAATTCCCATGTTATAAATACTGTCACCATGGACATTTCAAGTGACCGATGCAATGTTACTCAAAGCAGCACTGGAAAGAGATGTACAGTAGGACACCATTTATAGATTTTTCATTTTATAGTCATCACAGATATGAATAACCTCAAGAGCATGGGTAAAAATAAAATATAGGAAACTAACGAGGAAGTGGTGAGTTTTAGAAATGTTTCTTTTTAGTATACTTTATTTAATTGAAAGTTTACATAATTTATTTATTTATTTATTTATTTATTTATTTATTTATTTATTTATTTAGATTTTATTTATTTATTNATAATGGGTATGTTAATAACCAGCTTGCAAAATTCCTCATAATGTAACATTAGGGTCCTATGAGCTGGTGACAGCAGCCTCCAGTGCAACAATTATTTTTGTGTATTTATTCCTNTACATAATTTAATAATGGGTATGTTAATAACCGGCTTGCAAAATTCCTCATAATGTAACATTAGGGTCCTATGAGCTGGTGACAGCAGCCTCCAGTGCAACAATTATTTTTGTGTATTTATTCCTTTGTTTTAAAAACATGATCTCATGGATTAGCACTCTATCCACATCACTTTGGAACTTGTTAGAAATGCAATCTCCAGTCCCATCCATCCCAAACCTACCAAGTCAGATTCTTCATTTTAAAAAGATATTTGGGTAAATTCTACCCAAATTAAACTTTGGCAAGTACTAGAAATGTTACTCTCACTCCAGGCCAGCCTCAGGTTGGGAAAGTGTTTGATTAATGGAGGGGTGTATTGCTGGCACAAGTTTTAAATTTAGGAGAATATCATTTTAAAACATGTGGCTGGAAAACTGAATTAGATTATATATATTGAAAGCTAGGGACAAAGTGAAATTGGGATAAAGATGAAAATAGTGGTTTGTACATATATTTATAGAATCCACATAACTTGAGATCTAACATGATTTAAAAGATACCTACTTAATGGGTACAGGCACAGGAAATGCCTAATTATGTGACAAAGAATGTGTCATGCATTTATAGTTTTTTCCCACATGAAGAAGTAGAATTTTAAGTTGGACATCAACAATAAAATTATTCTTCTTACAAATAGCTATTCACACATAGCAAAGAGATCTGCACTTGGAAAATAGAACCACTTGAAATAATAGAAGTGCACAAAGGTGGTCCAGAGATACAACTGAAGGTGGCATTCTAGAATTGAGGTAAAGTAGGAACCCTGAATTTTATAGAGAGCTTTGGAGGAAGCTATCCATGATCATTTCAGTAATCAGAAGGATCAAAGGACCATTAGGTAGATCCAGTCAACTTCTTCCCCATCACCTCAGTGTTTCTTCAGCGGCACCTCAGTGGCTTCTTCAGAGTGACAATGATGGCAGGGACTGAGATTCTCTGAACTCTACAGCGTCTGGCTGCCCCTGATAAAGATAATCTACTACTGCTTACTGCTTAGTATCTGACCTCCTAAAATAGGAAACAACACTGAGTTCCCAATATGGCACTAATGCTTGGGGGTCCAGCTACTGACAGGGTGGTTGATTGATTACATCAAACTATTTCCATCATGGCGAGGAAAAGAGTTATCACCACTGCATAACACATGTTTTCTCAATATGAATTTGTTTTCCCTGCTTGTGATGCTACTGCTAACACCGTTCTCTGTAGACTCACAAAATGCCTTGTCTATAGTTATGATATCCCACACAGCATTGCTTCTGATCAAAGACCTCATTTTGTAGCAAAGGAAATAAAGTAGTTGGCTCACACAAAAGGAATGAACTGATTTGATGACATATCCTATCACCTATAAGTGGCTGGACTACTTCAAAAATGGAATGGGTTATTGAAGTCTCAGTTACATTATTACTTAGAACACCTTGAAAGAAGAAACTTGTATCTTACAGGGTACAGTGTGTTGTTTGAATCAGAGAACATATGATGTTTTCTCCCACAGTCAGAATACAGAGGTCTGGGAATCAAGATGTGGAAGTAGAATAGCTATGGAATATATATTACATTGACCAGTACATAAATATACATATCACATTGAACAATATATGGATTACATATTTTTTTAGTCTGCTCAGGCTAAGGTAAAACTACCATAGACTGTGTAGCTTAAACAACAAACACTTATTTCTCACAGTTCTGGAAGCTGGAAAGTCTGAGATCCAGGCATTGGAAGATTTGGTGTCTTCCTGGTTCATAACTGGCCATCTTCTTATTGTGTCCTCACAGAGGGCAAGGGGTGAGGGAGCTCTCTGGGGTCTCTTTTACACAAGGTCACTAATCCCATTCATGAGAGCTCTATTGTCATGACTTAATTACATCCTAAAATCTCTGCCTCTTACTATTATTACATTGGGGATTAGGTTTTAACATATGAACAAGGGGGACACAAATGAATATGGCATATGTATTGAATATATATAATCGTATATAGGATATATATAATCTTATATATTTTATAATTTATATATCTTATATTTTATGTGTTTTATAAATATATAGTAGTAAAGTTCCAGTAGGTGCCACAATAGTGGTTCAACTGAATTGGAAGATGAGATTGCTATCATCATAGGCTCCTCAGGTTAGTAAAGCAATGAGCAAAATGAGGGGAGAGGGTACTCTAAAGTCTAAAGTGATTAATTCCAATTACCAAGGGGAAATTAGGCTATTGTTATATAGCAGAGGCAAAGAGGATGGTACCTAGAAATCAGTGAAGCTTCTGGGGTCTTCTTCATCCCATCCATTAATAAAGTTAATGGAAAGCAACAACAGCCAAAACAGGAAAAGATGATTGAGACTCAGATCCTTTAGGAATGAAATTTTTGGTTACTCCTCCAGGTAAAGAACTAGAGAAGCTTAGGACTGACTTAGAGCAAAATAAAGATGAAATGGGGAATGAAAGAAGGATCTCAGAGCTATAAACTACTGCCTTGGGGCCATTACAGAAAGACTGCCTATCCTTCCATGTTCTGAGAGGATCACAAAACTTTCCAACAAGGAATGGGTCTGTTTGCAGTTTCACCTTGCCTACATGGCCTTTGTGGACCATATGCAAGGACTTGGGGGACTCTGACATGGAGAAGTTGCCCTACAGAATTGGGAATCAAGAAACTTGTGCAAAAAATGTTGATACTTGACTACTACTATTACTATGGTAATAAACTTTTCCTTTTTGAAAAAAAGAGAGAAAAAGATTGCAGTAGTATTACATATTTTCTCCTTGCTTGTTATATGTCTATACTTATTGTCCATTTTTATTTTTCTGTCTCCTTTTTATTTTATTTTTATTATTTTATTATTTTAAATAATTACTTTAAAGAATTTTATGAGAAGTTAACTTTACAATTTAGTTTTTAGGTAATAGAATATTTAATGGGACTATAACTGAATATGTGGAATGATTAATATAACAGTGATGGTCACAATGGCTGTTGAGACTGTGTCTTTCCATTTGGAGAGAATGAGTGCTTCCATACCAGTATGAAAGAAATTTCCATCTTTTTAGGTAGAAACAGAGTTGTGTCATTGTTATATGGAGGCTCAAAGTTGTGTTGAAGTGTGTGTATGGTTACTGAATGGCCAAAGAGGCAGACTGTGCCAGTTATTAATTCATTGTTTTTCAGCCCCATATTCACCCTTGTTTGCCCTGCTTTGTGATGATGGAATTAGGCTCTGAAAACTATATTTATCCTTTGCCAGCTGGCTTGATAGTAGGCTCCCCTGAGAAGACACGAGGGACACTGTCAGGCAGGAAGAGTAGGAAGAGACTCTTGGCTTCCATGTTCTCTTTTCCATGGGACACTGAAAAGATTGGTGTGAAGTTGGCAGAGATGTACCACAGCTGAGTGCCCTTCGCCTTTTTCTGAAGACACCTCCTGACAAGCTTGTTTATTACCACAAACTGCACCTGCAGTTCAATGGCAGCATTCTTCAGCAAATTTCCTGGTCACCACAGTGACAAGATATTTTGGTGGTTTCACTGTTTCACCACAAGTGCTTTCATCAGACTTCTTCATCACAGTGGCAGGCCACACATAGCAAGCATCCCATTACTCTACAGGTCTGGATCTCAGCCTTGCAACCCCCTTAAGTTCCTGAGTTCCTTCCTCATTCCCTTCTCTTTCAACCCTAGGGAGCAACCATCCTGTAACTACTACCTTTGTATACCTTAGTAATCACCTTTGGACTAGTTAGAAAATCTATTTCCACTATTCAAATTCCTAATGAGATTGCTGTCTCCTGGATGGATCCTCACTGATGCATAACTTTATTATTTTTTAAAAAATTTTTTCTTGTATAAGAACTTCATACAATAGCCCATGTCATTTATTCTAATATTTATGAAGTTAAAATTTAAGGCTAAATGAAGCTCTCATGCTACTCTGTGGGTTTACACATTTTCAACAAATCTTTTTGATGAGTTGGAGAACCATCGTGTACAGAGTTACATACACACATCTGTTTTGTGACACTATTTATGATCATTACCATTTTAAATTTTTTCCTATAGTGCCTATTTTCTAGGATTGTTGTTAACAGTCTACACCTAGGCTCAAAACAATAGGAGTTTATGCTCTCACAGTTCCAGAGGGTAAATGTTTAAAATCAAGGTGTTGGCAGGTCTGTGCTCTCTGACAAACCTAGGGGAAATCCTTCCTTGCTTCTTCCTAGCTTCTGGTGGTTTGTCAGAAATCACTGGTGTTCCTTGACTTGTGACAGTATCACCCTAATCTCTGTCTTCATCATCATATGATGTTCTCCTGGTGTCTCTGTCTTCACAGGGTCATCCCCTTATAAGGACACCAGTCACATCAACTTAGGGGCCCACCCTACCCCAATATGCATTCATCTTAATCAGTTACACATCTACAAGAACTCTATTTTCAAATAAGTTCACATTTGGAGGACTGGGGTTTAGAACTTCAACTTTTGGTGAGAAGGTGAAGCACACAATTCAACTCCTAACACATCCATATCCTGAAATATTAGCCATTAAATTTTTTTACATGTATGTTCCTGATACACTACAAAGAAATTAGGTTCCAAAATGTGCATAATGCCATTTTCTAAAAGAAAATATGTGTATTTTTATAGAGAAATATCTATCAGGATATGACTAAAAATGATAATAGTAGTTGTCTCCAGGTGGAAGAATAGGACGTTTTTAAAAAATTTGCCTATCTAAAAAAAATTGCCTATCTCTATTTTCTAATTTTTCTACAGTGAGCTGAGATTACTTCTCTGATAACATATTTTTATTTAAAATAATTAAAACTATTATAATAAATAATGCATTTGTAGAAAAGCCTGTTTTCTAGCATTAGAAAACAGGCTTTTCTACAAATGCATTATTTATTATAATAAAAAAAGAAAAGCCTGTTTTCTAGCATTTAAAAACATTTTGTATTTTTTAATTAAACCAATGTCTTAGGAAATATACTGGTAGCAATAAGTAGTTGTAAAGTGGGAGAGGAAATATTGGCTTGATTGTAGACCTGTGTATTCAGTTCAGTCTATAGAATAAGTTATTGGGTTGTGGGGAGGAACAATAGTCCAGGTTCTTGGTGGCAGTGGGAGTCAGGGTGGGATTGATCTGTTTTCTTGTGCCACAAGATTTGACATATCTTGTGTCAAATACATAAATGAAGGTGTGGCAAAATTGCTATCAGTGGTGCCAAAATGGTGCTCTGGGATGACTGAATCGGACCAAAACAATTAGATATGAAGGGATACCTGCAATCCAAGTTTCTTGTAAGTTGTTTTTTTAAAAATATTTTATTTATTTATTAGAGAGAGAGTGAGCATGAGCAGGGAGAGGGGCAGAGGGAGAGGGGCAAGCAAACTCTCTGGTGCAGGGAGCCCTACATGGGGCTTCATCTCAGGACCTTGAGATCATGACCTGAGCCTAAGTCAGATGCCTAACTGACAGCCACCCCAGTGCCCCCGAGTAAGCAATTTTTAACCTTAAAAAAAAACTTTATGAATTTGTGTCTCTTTCTTGCTTTATTTCATGAAAAAGACTATTATCTATGGAGTTGTTCCAAAATGTTGTAAGAGTCATGGTCAATGAAAGTATTTACTTTTCAATTTCTGGACTCTATGTTTACACAGCTTCTGATTTGTTTAGATCACCAGAATTCAGTAAACCTGGTTCATCTATACTAAGATGCCATATTTTATTAAATCCTTATGGGGAAAGAATTTTTGTCTTTCTAAATAATTCCTTCTGAGGAATTATTGGAAGAGTTGGCAAAAGTTGTTTGACTGTAAAGTAGTATAGCTCTTAGCATGAAATTCAGTGTGAATGATATTAAGCCTTATATCTGGAGTATTTGGCAAGAGTTCACCTAGAGTTAACATGAGTACTTTTCAGACACTAAACAAAGGACCCTTGGATAGACCCTTCAGCACTTCACCATAAAGGGTTTGGTTATGGAGTTTAGCTAAAGAAGACTAAGATAAACTGGACAAGTAAACATTTGGATCACATCTCCTTATGATGATTAGTTTGGCAGAGTCCATAACACTTCTTGAAGTTCTCTAGAGAAACATCAGGGGAATATTGATTAATTGCTTTTGATATTCTTTTATGAAGAGTCAGAGCTTAATATCGTTAGAGGACATCATCAAAAGGATGTGACCACTGGTTGACCTTTGAGCTGGACCCAGGCATTTGGAGGCTCCTTGCCCCCTCCACTGTCCTTGGAATGTATGTCCTGCCCACTCTCCCTACAGTAGAATTTGTTTCAAGGATGCAACCTTGAGAGAGAAATGTGTTGTTGAGATCATCTGGACTGTGTATGTGATTGAAACTTGTTAAAGCCTCTATATACATTTTAAGATGTACTCATCTCACAGCTAAGCAAGAAAAGCTTCATAATGTAAGTTCTCTTGCTTTTTAAATCTGCCACCTATTAGTCTGAAGTGGTCTACTTCTTTCTTTGTCTCTTTTTGCCCTCAGTGTATGGGGGCCAGTTTCCAGTTTTACACAGGGAACTCCTGAAGTTTCAGTCTAACAAATAGGTCAGAAAATGAAGTAGTAAATTAAAGTTGGTACATTGGATGATAATCTACTCATTTCATTTCTCTCTGGGGTCACACGTCTTACACCCATCCACAAAGTCAAAAGTTTAGTGTTTAGCAGCCCCGTATGACGATATACCAGTTTACCCCCTTGACCATGATAGCTTGAGCTAAGTTTGGATACTTGACCAAATTGGTCAGAGTCTATTCAGAAGAAATTTGGATTGCTCAATAAGTGATTCTAGTCTTTGCTGGTCTCTAGCTACAAGGCCTTGAGGTCATTTCAGTTATCAGAAACAAATAATGAGGAAATGTTTTCACCTACCTAACAGTTTGTGGGGACCAAAATTCCATGAAATCAGTTCAGATAGAATCAGATTACTCTTTTGAAAAAAGATTTTATTTTTAAGTAATTTCTACATCCAACATGGGGCTTGAACTCACAACCCTGAGACCAAGAGTCACGTGCTCTACTGACTGAGCCAGCCAGGCTCCCCAGAATTAATTCACTTTAAAATGGATTTCTTCAGGTAATTAAGTATACAAACTGCTACTAGGGATTATATATATATATATTCCTAGAACCTTTTATATAAAATGTGGTAAGCTAAACCCTATATTAAATGCTTATTGTGTTCTTTACACACAGACACTAAAAATTTCAAGGTAAGTAGTCTCCTCAGCTGGAGCTACGGATTCTTTTTTTCTGTTCTGGAATGGAGGCAAGGAAGGTGAACTGGCCCATTATTCAGACCTTTGCTTTTCAAGGACTTCCCAAATCTTGTGCATTTAAGCTCCAGTCAAGTGGAAATGTCATCTCTTCTCTTCACCATGGTTGATCCAGCCGCCAGGGCAGGCCGCAGGGTAGCTCTTGCCCTCTGTACCCACCAAGTACATGAGGTGTGCTGCTGAGACCTGCTGCAGTGACCATCTCAGGACTGAATTCCTGTTGCTGATGTTTACCATCCTTTGTTAAGCAAATGTTCAATGAATGCCTGTTCTGTGCCAGATATTGTACATGAAATCGCGAACATGGCAGTGGCAAGGCAGACACCATGCTGCCCTCATTGAACTCACAGCTTAGTGGATAGAAACAGTAATTTACTGGTTACCTCAGTCTTTTAAACCAATTCAGTAAATATTGTCTGAATATTTACTATATATACATCACTGTTTAGGTGCCAATGATAAAGCAGTGAGAGAAAAAAATCAGTAATATTTCTGTCTCAAGATTGATTTCTGGTTGATACAAAATTACAAATACAGATACATACTAGAAGAAAAATTATACCATTCAAGGACAACACATATCAGGGAGATGTAAGCTAAGCCAGCAGTTCAAAATCTTCTGTACCATGGTGTCTTAAGCAGGACTCTGAAAGATAAGAGTTAACCAGGCAAACAGCCTGAGCACAAGAAAACAATTTGGGTAAAGAACATTTTAAGAACCTGGGCTAATTACCATATAATTGTGGGGAAAAGCCCTGAAATATGAAAATTCAAAAGTGATTAAAAGTCCTAGCAATTAATTCCAAATCCCTGACCAATTAAAATTAATTAAATGACCATGAAGTTAATTTCTCTTGGGCTTTTTCCAACATCCAGTTTATGCTAAAAAACAACTTCTGTATTCAAAAATGAATATTCATTAGGGAATTCTGATCAAGGAGAAGGCAAATGAAGAAGTTTATATTTAGGATAAACTCAGTGCTAACACGTTCCATATACAGTCAGAAATGTACAATATTTTTAAGTGAAAATATAATTTAACATTTTTACATTTTAAATTTGAATAGAAAAGAAAGGGAACAGTTTCATTATTAGTCGGTGTATAGAGCTAAAAAATAATTTGTATTTTTTTGATGCTACTGAAACATAGGTTCATGTGTGAAGTTTGAAAAGGGGACAAAATTATAAAAAAAGAAATGGACATTAGCAGTTATCCCCCCTCTAAAGTTTATTTCAGTTTATATTATGTTTGATTTAAATTGTCAAATTCAAACTCATCACATATTTTTATGTGTAAATATGCTAAAATTAGATTACTCAGACACGGACATAAATTAAGCCAATAGCCTATGTGGTTTTGAAGTTAGTGTTTAGGATATTTATATATGTACTATTTATTTAATTTTACATAAGAAAATAGCAGCATTGTTAGGTTTCTAAAATTGTTTCTGTCATTGTTGGACTTAAATGATGGTTGAATTTTAGAAAACCAAAAAGATTTTATAGCCTAAGAGATTATATTCTAAGCCTGTAAGTTTATTTTGTTGAAAACATATACATTCATGTGAATTTTCATGGTGTAAATGGTTACGAAGTAAAATGAATTTTCTAGTATCCTGATTATTCTTGAAGATAATATAAAACATAATGTTAGTCTAATATAAAATATGCATAATGCATTACAGTTAGGGAGCTTGATAGAATTAGCTGAGTAACAAGAACATTAATAATTGTTAGATTTAAAAGTACATTTGATGATCCTCAGTGTTTGTTATATTCTAATTTAAAGATTTTCTATATTAGTTTTACCATACTGGTTTGTTTGTTTTTTCCCCTAAATACATTTGTTTGTTTGTTTTTTCCCCTAAAAATACCTAATGACCTAGGAGACAACAAATAATGTGTAAAATAAAGATACAATAGTCTATAAGATGGAAACTAAAATATTTCATCAAGAGGACATTGCAGAGGATCACCTATTAAATTAATAAATTTTCATAATGTATTAACATTATGAGTTTGTGATTTAAGTCTGGCCAATTGCAATGCTCCACTTACTTTTCCACAATGATTGTCGAGGCAATTGGTGTGTCATTTAAACAAGATCAGCCACCATTATTACATGTATACACATGAAGTTAGAGAGGGTCATTTTTTCCTCTATGGTTGTAAGATCAATGTATAGAGCTTCTCTTGGCCATATTTTCTAGTACATGAATTAAATCTACCTAAAAAACAAAGTAATCACAAGAGAAAGTAGAGTTGGTTACTGAAAAATGGTGTAGAGTTGTCCAGACATTTGAGCACCTGAGTCTGAACCCAACATGTAACCATGAACTTGTCAGTTCTACAAGCCAACACTGTATTTATATTTATGTTTAATCTAGGTTAGATTGGGTTTCTGATGATTAAAAGCAAGCTGAAAAAATTTGATAGGTGAGATCCTCCAAATTTTAAAGAAATAGAAACTATGGATACTGTTTAAATTCTTCATGGAAATAGAAATCTTCCCATTTCAGTATAATACCAAAACTTACGCAGTTTTCCCCAAACATATACCATAGTACCAGTGAATCCCTCTTATGAATATAAGCAAAAGTATTAAATGTTAGTAAATCAAGTACTATAAGAATAATTCAACACTTTTTTTAAAAGATTTTATTTATTTATTTGACACAGAGAGAGAGAGATTACAAGTAGGCAGAGAGGCGGGCAGAGAGAGAGGAGGAAGCAAGTTCCCTGTTGAGCAGGGAGCCTGACGCGGGGCTCGATCCCAGGACCCTGAGATCATGACCTGAGCCGAAGGCAGAGGCTTTAACCCACTGAGCCACCCAGGCGCCCCTAATTCAACACTTCTAATGGATTTTTTTCAGTAATTCCACACTAAAATATTATTGACATAGTTCATCACACTCACATCCAAAGGAAAAGTTTTCAATCATCTTGATAAACTAAGTTATATCAAATACAGGTGCATTCTGAATGAGCAAAAAATTAATTTATATAGACTGAGAAATTTTCTATGTAACAAGAAATAACTATCTTAAATTAATGGATAGCCTTATATTTAATGTCGAATAACTAAAAGCATTTATGTTCACTTTTGGATTAAGAATTGTTTTATAAATTATAGCACATTGACTTAGACAAGGAAACAGAACAAGAATAGAAAAGATGAGAATGAGTATGGTTAGTTTCAGACAGCATAATAACATAGGTGGAAAGTACAAAATAACCAAACCAAAAAATTTTTGTTTGATTGAAAAAGAAATATACAAGTGAATATATAATCGAGTCTTGAATAACATGGGAGTTAAGGACACCAACCCACCCACTATAGCACAGGCAAAAGTTTATGTATAACGTTTAACTCCCCCAAAACTTAACTAATAGACTACTGTTGAAAGAAAGCCTTGTTGGATAACATAAACAGTCCACTAACACATATTTTATATGTTATATGTCTTATATACTGTCTTCTTATAATCAAGTAAGCTAAAGAAAATGTTATTAAGAAAAATTACAAGGCAGAGAAAATACTGTACCGTATTTATTGGAAAAATCTGCATATGAGTGGACCCATACTGTTCAAACCCACGTTGTTCAAGGATCAACTGTAGACATCATTAAACAGTAAAAACGTGGAATGAAAAATGAGATTGTATTCACAATAAAATCTACTTTATATATTTTCCAGAAATAAAAAATTTTTAAAGTTTGTACTAGGTTGAATTTTGTCTACTTTATATTAAACTGAAATTTCATCACTGAGCACAGGTCATGGTAGACTGATTTCATGATGGGCTCCTATCAGTGGCCTCCCTGTATCCACACTGTATTTTGCACCATCATTTGGTACCTGATTTTTGGCTCAGCCATGTGTCTTGCTTTGATCAGTAGGAAGTTAATCAATGTGATACACTAATACAGACCCAGGAGGCTCTTACACATGAGGACTTGCCCTCCTGAACCACTGCTCTTGCTCTCTCTTGCTTCTCTGTGATTACCACGAACACGTGCTTCAGGCAGCGTGAATGGTATGAGAGTAATTGGAAGACAGAACAGTTGTCCCAACAAGGTCATGCCAGACCATTCTAGAGCCACCTGACCTCAAAATAAGTGAGAGTGCCCAGCCATGATCCCAGTCTCCTACCACTCAAGGTAACTGTAGATGCATGACCGAGCTCAGCCACAATCAGAAAGCAACCTAGCTGACCCGAAGACTTGTAAGGAATAATAATTTCTTAGTGTTACAGGTCACTGAGTTTGGGGTGTTTTCTCATACAGCAAGGACTACTTTAAACATGGATTAATGGGTAGAAAAGACACAACTTTAGGTCTTTGGGGGAAAGATTGATTATCTAATATGTGATAACTGGTTGAGGATTTTAAAAATAAACAGGCAAGCCAATCAAATTAGAAGCACATCTCCCATCTGAAACCATATGAAATTTGAGCTGAAGCAAAGATGTTAGAACTACAAAGAGCATTCTTTGTAAGCACAACTTAACAGTGGGATAATGAATAAAAGTAAATTACATAGTAGTATAATGAAAAAGATTATGTTTGACTATGTAATGAAATGAAAAATCTTTTTACTCTAGGGACGCCTGGGTGGCTCAGTTTTGTTAAGCATCTGCCTTCTCCTCAGGTCATGATCCTGGTCCAGGATGGAGCCCCACATCCATTGTGCTCCCCACTCAGTAGGGAACCCGCTTCTCCTTTTCCCTCTGCTGCTCCCCCTGTTTGTGCTCTCTCACTCGCTCTCTCTCAAGTAAATAAAAAAATCTTTAAGAAAAAGAAAAAATTTTTTTACTCTATAAAAGTCCTTAGAAAAACACTTGTCTTTGTTTTGGAGGAGGCTCTGAAGCCCTTTCTCCATTCAGATTGAGACCAGCCAATAGGCTCCTGAGGATGGAGGAAGCCTGGAAGATTATAAAACAAATGATAACTGATTATTTCTGGATGATGAGGTTAAGAGTATTTTCCTTCACATCTCTATGTATTTCTAAATCGTTTTAGAAGGAGCATGTTTTGCTTTTTGCTACCTCTAGTTTTTAATATGTAACTTTCATTGTTGTTCAGTTGTAAATATTTTGTATTGTAGAGTGCTATTTTCTCTTTAACCCACACATTATTTAGGAGCATTTCTTTTCCTTTTTTTTTTATTTTTTATTTTTATTTTTTTAGTTTAGGATGTTTTTGGAAGAGGAAGTGGCTTATCGTTGACTTCTAATTTTCTTAGGATGCATCAGAGAACAATTTATATGTTAATAATTATTGGGCCTTGCTGAGACATTATTAGCAACCTTGCATGTAGATGATTTGAAGTACTGTTTTGGGGGGTGATGGCATAGGAAGCTCTCTATATCAATTGGGTTAATAGATACTGATTATTAGTTATTAATTGTGTTTCTTAAATCTTCCTTCCTCTCATTACTTTTGTCCGATTGCTCTATCAGTTTCTAAGAGTGGTGTGCATACCTCCTGATAATGATTGTGGAGTTGTTAAACTTTCACTGAAATTCTATCAGTTTTAACTGTGACTTTATGTGCATACATACACAGTCAGCTTTCTACTATGCAACATTTATTCCTCTTTAATTCTTTAATACCTACTTTTTCACTCTCAGCAGATTTTTACTGAGAAAATAGAGACAATCAGAATAGTTTCCACATTCTTTTTCCATCATATCTGCCAAACTACCTGCAAAGCACCCACTTCCTTTCTTGTCACAGTGAGTGATTGCCCATCTCCTTAAAAGCTCATAGTCATCTCTTTAAAGAACACACAGGCTCGTCGGTACAAATGTCTCTTTCCTTCATCATTAATTTCTTCCTATATACTGGGTCATTCCCATCAACGTATAAACATCGTATGTTTCTTCTAAATTAAAAAATCCTTCCTTAACCTTAGACTCCCTTAATTAAACATTGTATTTCCTGTGACCTAATTCTCTGTTATCTTTCACAGCAAAACATGCCATGAAAATATGTCAATTCTCAGTCTTAAAGCTTGGACTGGGATCTAAGACTACTCAAACCATATGGTGACTGCCAATGGAGGAGGCGTGAAATGAATGCAGATAACTAATCAACAATGCCCAACACACTCATCAAAAGGAGACGTTCTCTCCAATCCCAGGCAATCCAGGAGTCCTTAAATACCATGTAAATAACTCCCCTCTTTCCTAGGGCTCTTCTCCACTGAAGAGGACTTAATATCCATAGTTTGACCTCCAAAGGAATGAGTGCTTAAGGATTCTCCCCTGTTTCCCTATTTCTCAGTTAAAAATTAACTTCCAGCTTGAAACTCACATGGCCCTGCAGGAGTAGAGTTGTGGTCATAGAAACTGAGACGCCTTATGTTCAAAATACTCCAAGTTTTGCTTCCTTCATAACCACCAGTATCCTGTTATTCTTAAAGGGAATTATCTTCTTTGAAATGAAATCATATTGTAGGCCCCTCTTTTTGCTTACGTTTTGGGCTAGATCTGATAGGGTCTTCCTATGCTTAGCCTTTCACTGATTTGGAGGCCTGGTGAGTTCTATTCTCCTGGAAAGAGGGAAAAGGTATAAATCAACGGATGCTTCCTCTTTCATCAGTTTTCCGCTTTCAGTTATTTAGCAGCAGTGTTTCTTCCTAAAATACATACAGGGAACACACTTTGTCAACACAAGAATTCATTTTCTTTCGAAGACTACCAAATCCAATTTATGTGAGGGAAGAGTACTCTTTCTGCTAATATAAGTTTCCTGTGAAGATGTAAAGCTGGCCTTATTCTGTAAATGCACATTTTTCTTTTCCTGGCTTGATTTTCATGAAAAAGGCTTATTGCCTTCATCAATGAAGACATCACTGCATAAAAGAAAGTTTCCTTCTGGAACATACTTTTTTTTCCCCCCCTAATAAAGGAGTGGTATATGCATATGTGGGACTGGGGACAGAGGAAAAAGAGTTGGGGAATTTTTAGCTTATTTTTTTTCCTAACAGTAGGTTAAGTCTGTCTCTTTCTGAAACATTCACCTGCTCTCAAAATCTCATAAAAATTGTTTTTCTTCTCTCCTATTTTGAAGGCCATGGCCATTGGTGGTTTCTCTCTTCTCACTGATGGCAAAGAAATAGAATAACCATCAATCTGATGGGCTTTTCAGGGTTCACTGAGTTCTTGTAGGGATCTTGGTGAGGTGTAATGATGGAATATAGCTTTTGGAATCATGCAGAACTGGGTTCAAAATTTGATTTCTCCACGTCCTGTCCATATGATCCAAGTCAAGTTATTTAATCTCTGTCTCTGTAGAAACAGGTCAATCTTATAGATTGTGGGAGAATTACACCTTATAGGGTTTTTGTGAGGGATTACATGAATAACAGATATAAGGTAACTAGCACAGGGATAGTTACATAATAATTACTGTATGAACATTGTTTCACTTTTCTCCTGCTTTGTGTCTCCAGAGACAAGTGCTGGACTCTCATAGGATTATGGTAGAGCTCATTCAGAGGACTTTAAATGTCTCCAGGCTTTTTCTCTTTTTATTGCCCCCTTTGATTTTTCATGTTTCCTTTCACAAGTGGCCAAGGGATGTCTGGGAAGAGCCAGATTTTACACTGTACACAAAAAGTCTGCAACTTTATCCTAGTCCTTAAGCTAGTGGAGTAGGGAATATATTGGACACCCCAGTGAGCACGAGGACATCTCTTTAAGACACTCAAAAGGGGCGCCAGGGTGGCTCAGTGGGTTAAGCCTCTGCCTTCGGCTCAGATCACGATCTCAAGGTTCGAGCCCCACATCCCACATCAGGCTCGCTGCTCAGCTAGGAGCCTGCTTCCATCTCTCTCTGCCTGCCTCTCTGCCTACTTGTGATCTCTCTCTGCCAAATAAATAAATAAAATCTTAAAAAAAAAGACACTCACCTGAGTAGAACAATCTTCAAGACTGCACTAAAGAAGGAAGCTCTGTTTTGCATTTTCCTCAAGGGGACTCTGCCATGGCATCATTTACAGAATGTTCTGTATCCAAATTGGCACGGAATACATTTCCGGGAAGTCCAAATTTTCCTTTCCTTCTTTTCAGGCGGGCTAATTTATCCCAAATCCCGTAGGCTGCATAAACACTTGACAACTCGCAAGCCGAGAGAGACACCTGCATGTTGTCCTTGCATATTATCAGTTGGCATCTGGGAGAGCCTTTCCTGCACAGCTGCTCCCTGTCTCATAGCCAACCCAGCTGGCTCCAGGGCCACACAGTCCTGTCCTCCACCCAGTGCACTGGGTCTGTCTTCCGTTTTTTCTTGCCCTAGATAGGGTTGCTTACCTGCAAACCAGAAAGGAAGAGCAAAGTGGCTTCATTCCAACATAGACAAAAAATTCCTTCTTTGTCAGTATTCTTCCATTCCTGCTTTGGAAGTAGTTATTTGCTCCAATAGTGGCCCTGGAGGGAATATGTTAAGGATATTGTTAGGACCATAATTGCTTTTTAGAGTAGGTGTGTGGGACGATTTCTAGCTTCAAGAATTAGCAATCCCAGGGCATCTGGGTGGCTCAGTTGGTTAAGCAACTGCCTTCAAGCCCAGCTCATGATCCCAGAATCCTGGGATCAAGTTCCATGCTCAGTGGGGAGTCTGCTTCTCCCTCTGACCTTCACCCCTCTCATGCTCTCTCTTTCTCTCTCAAATAAATAAATAAAATCTTTTAAAAATTAGCAAACCACCTTTCTGACAATGTCTGTAGGTTGTAATAAAAAAGATTCCGATTAGTTATGGACTGTGCTCATGCTCTTATCTTTGGACTTCTGGCACATAATAAAATATGTATTTTATGTCTGTTGAAAAATAAGGATATTTTTATTTTTGATTGTCCTTGGTATATTAGTTTTCCGGGGAAGGTTATAACCAATTCCCATGGACTGGGTGCTTAAAACCACAGAAATGTGTTCTTTCACAGTTTTGGAAGCCAGAGTCTGAAATCCAGGTGTCAGCAGGGTGACACTCCCTTCAGAGGCTCTAGGGGAGGATACTTTCTTGTCTCCGCCAGCCTCTGGTGACTTCTGGCACTCCTTAGCTGGTGGCTGCTTCACTACAGTCTGTTTCCATCTTCACATGGCCGTGTGTGTGTGCGCACACACGCCTCTTTTTCTTTTTTTCTTTTCTTCTTCTTCTTTTTTTTTAGAGAGAGAGAGAGGGAGGGAGAGAGAGGGAGGGAGGGAGAGAGTGAATCTCAAGCAGGCTCCACACCCAGTGCAGAGCTGGATGTAGGGGCTCGATCCCACAACCTTGAGATCATGACCTGAGCCAAAATCAAGAGCCTGCCTGAGCCACCCAGGTGCCCCATCTATGCCTCTTTTATAGACAGGTGTGATGATATTTAGGTTCATTCCAGGAACCCAGAGTGGCTTCCCCATCTCAACACCCTCACCTTAATCACATCTGTGAAGCCCTCTTTTCCAAACACGGTACCATCATTTACAGGTCCTGGGGAGTAGGATCTGATATCTTTTGAGGCCGCTGTTTGGCCGCCTACACTTGTTAAGCAGTGTTGTTAAATAACGATAAATAGGACACTCAGGATTTTAAAGAAAGGCCATATGAAAACAAGAATAGATACTTTAAATAAGACGTTAGGTAAACAGCAAGGATGTGCATGAGGCCAGAGAAAAAAGAGACTTGTGAATGAGGCTGTGAGAATGACAAGGGAGGGAGAGAGAGGAGACAGGAGAAGCGAACAGATTAGCTTCTGAAAGCATTCAAATCATTCCCATTGCTAAGGAAACCACTTCACCAATTCCTGCTTCTAGCTCAGCTCCAAGCAGCTGCTTTACTTATAATTTGGCTTCCCTGAAGGACTTTAATTGCTAGGTGAAGAAAAGCCAAAGTGGCAAAGTTGGAGTGGAAAGAAAAATTAGGGTGATGTGAAATAACATAAAAAACAAATTATTTAAGATAATCAGTGAAGCTGGTGCTTTGAAAAAGGAGGCTATTGCTCTTCTCTCTCTAAAGGTACCCTAATGATGGTGGCAAAGTGTCTAAAGTGACTGTTTAAAACAGGGCTTTTAAGTTTTCTATGCATGAACAAAATGATTAAGAAACTTAGCGAGAGGGCGCCTGGGTGGCTCAGTGGGTTAATGCCTCTGCCTTCGGCTCAGGTCATGATCCCAGGGTCCTGGGATCGAGGCCCGCATCGGGCTCTCTGCTCAGCAGGGAGCATGCTTCCCCCTCTCTCTCCCTGCCTGCCTCTCTGCCTACTTGTAATCTCTCTCCCTCTGTGAAATAAATAAAAATAAAATCTTTAAAAAAAAAAAAGAAACTTAGCGAGAACTGTCAAATGGACATTTTGTTTCTTCACCTTCTTTTCCTTCTGTTATGTCTTTTACTAAAGGAAGTCAAAATGAATGCTGCTGAGCACTCTCGAGGGCCTGTCTGAATGAACGGAAGGAGGTTATCGTAAAAGTGCCTGTAGCTAGACTCTCGCTAGTTCTACGGGAAAATAGTTTCACCTTGGACTTCCTACCTGGAGTTCTAGCAAAAGAACTTTTTCCTCCGCTATCTTCTCATTTTCCTTTTCGCTTGTGCAGCAGGGAGATTACTTAAGAATAACTTATCTCCTCCCCTACTTGTCCAACACTGCAAGTGAAGTTCAAGCCTCTCCTTTCCATCGTATATTTTGACAAAACATCAATTTTATTCCTTTTTAAGTAATTTTTACAAAGTGTGGGATAGTTAGAGAAATTAATGATGGCAAACCATTTAACTCTCCTTTGTGCATATATAATTTTAGACAAAAAGCTGCAATTACTCTTTTATTGAGTGGAAACTCAAGATACTCTGGAGTTAAAAACTACCCAATAACCTTTTTCAGCTACAACCTTAAAATGTGTTTAGCTCTGCAGCATCCAGGATAACTTTCTGCAGTGATGGAACATGTGTTCACTTATGGTACTACCCAACGTGATAACCGCTAGCCATTGGTTGTTATTAAGCACGTGTAAAGTGGCCGGTGTGACTGAGAAACTGAATTTTAGATTTTATTTAATTTTAACTAACTTTAGTGACATGTAGCTAGTGGCTATGGTATTGGACAGAGTACTCTGGATGGACCACACTAGTATTATTTTGTTCATTCTTATTCCACAATATTTCTAGGTATGTTGCCACTTTTTACCCATTAGAGGTAAAATAGGCAAAAGTATCTTTTTTGTATTTAAAAAAATATTGAGGGGCGCCTGGTTGGCTCAGTCGGTTAAGCACCCGAATTTTGGTTTCGGCTCAGGTCATGATCTCAGGGTCTTGAGATCCAGCCCTGCGTTAGGCCCCGCACTCTGCATGAAGTCTGCTTGTCCCTCTCCCTCCCCTTCTGCACCCCCCAACTCTCTCTCTCAAATAAATGAACAAATAAAATCTTAAAAAAATACTTAAAGCCTGAAAAATACTCAAAATGCATTTGGAAGGGGATCTAAGATAGTGCTGTGCATATACCTAACTTTTGAGTTATTTATATAACAGATAAATAGTGAGAAAGTGGTTTTAACAATATAATAGAAATGATGTTACCATTTATTTAAATCAATACATTCATATTTATATGCAATTAATACATTCTGATGTTTTTTTAAGATTGTATTTATTTATTTTTTAGGGAGAGAAAATGCGTGTAGGCACAAAAAGGGGCATGGCAAGAAGAGGGAGTAGCAGGTCCCCCACCAAGCAGGGAGGCCAATGCGAGACTCCATCAGGACTGGATCCCAGGACCCTGGGATCATGATCTGAGCTGAAGGCAGACGCTTAACTGACTGACTGAGCCTCCCAGGCGTCCCCATCCTGATGGTCAAACTTCACTTTCCAGTTTCTGAAGTTTGCCCAGACCGTACCCCTCCCCCCACCACCAAGGCAAAGGATAGATACAGGCTAAGCAAAGGTAGATACAGGCTAAGCACACAGTCTGAGCCATACTCTTGAGTTCTGCGTAGGATACAGTTTGGTTCTAGAACATTTGAGAAACCACCTGCTGTAGAAAAACATGGCTCCATCCCATCATTTCAAGAACTTCTGAAATCTTGCTCTTAATGCAAAACTTGCCTGGATCTGTTGGAAATTCAGGCAGTAAGCATGCCAGCTCCACCTGTCCCCTAGTCCTCAGCCCCTAGTCCCTCTGTGGCTCTCTGTTTGACGGTGACTTGTTCTTCCTGTCGTTAAAACAGTCTATGGAGTGAAAATGTTAGTCTTCTTCTGGTGTTATGTTCTCATTCTGTTGTTCTTTATACATGGAGCAAGAGGATCTATGATAGATTGCAAACTTCTAAAGGGCAGGGATCAGGCAGCTAAGCGGTTACATTCATTATCAGCTCTGCATCACAAAAGTCAAAACACAAGTCGCCCCACTTATTTTTGCTGCTGTTGGGTGGAAGAGTGGAGCTCTGAGCTAGAGCAGAGCATCTCTTCTTTTAAAATTGACATCCATTATATTATCATGCCCAACATTACTTGGAAAAAGTTTACATATTTTGTGGATACGAAGTGAGGGAAATAAAGGAAGGAATCTGGTGTTTAGCAACAAGTACAGCTAGTTCTGCAAACATGCTGAGTCTGGAAAAGGGCAGTGCTCCGCAGGAGAGGAAAACATCAAAGACCCTGCTGCTCCTGTCATTATTCCCTTTGAAATGATTGTCCTGTTTCGCAACCCAAAAGTCGAATATTCCCAATTGGAATTTATTGGTTTGCTCTTTATTCCTCTGTGGTTCATGTTCACTGTATATTACAAAACTGACCGTATGTTGCTTATTTTACAATGTGAATATGAGCCAGGAGTGAAAAAAACCCCAAAATAAAGCACTTTTTTTTAATGAACTCATACCCACTTCTTTAATATTTAGTAACTCACTCCAGGTTTTCATCCCCCATCGTCTCCATGTTGGAATTGTGTGCTGTTTCCCTCAACAATCCTGAAGTTTGGAGCCGACTTCCTCAGTCAGCAGGTGCACCTGGCCTACAGAATCTAGATGTTGGTTCTCACTATAGTGTTAATCAAAGAAGTGAAAATGAATGGTAATTGCTACTTCACTTGAGGAATTCTGAGGGTAATTTATAAAAAGTCTTTTCCTTAAGAAATACAATGAGATCACCAAATAATTTTGTGAATGCCCTTATTTTTTGATCTGTTTTGTTCAGGTAAGTAAGGGTAATTGACCTTTAAAACTCAGCATTTGTGTAAGGAAAAAACAACAACAATAATCTGAGTTTTATTTAAAAAGTAGAGAACTCGGGGCACCTGGGTGGCTCAGTCGGTTAAGCAGCTGCTTTCAACTCAGGTCATGATCCCGGGGTCCTGGGATCGAGTTCCACATCAGGCTTCCTGCTCCGCGGAGAGCCTGCTTCTTCCTTTCCCTCTGCCTGCCGCTCTGCCTGCTTGTGCTCTATCTTTCCGTCAAATAAATAAATAAAATCTTAAAAAAGAAAGGTAAAGAACTCTAGGAACAAGTGGATTCACACAAATCTGATAGTAAAGAAAATGTTCATTCCAATTATTACTGTAAAGCCACAAAATCCAATTAAATCCCGCTTTCAATTTTCCATTACTACATATATACATATATGTATAAACATCAATACATATGTATATATTACATTAATATATTATACATATAATAACATATAATATGTATTAGTTTGCTAGGACTGCCATAAAAAAGTACCACAGACAGCGTGGCTCACAGTCTGGAAGCTGGAAGTTTGAGATGAAAGTGTCAGCAGGGTTGGTTTCTTCTGAGACCTTGCTCCTTGGCTTGTGGATGGCTGTCTTCTCCCTAGTTCTTCGCATGGTCTTCCCTCGATGCATGTCTGTGTCCTGTCCCTACCTCTTCTTACAGGGACATCAGCCATACTGGATTAAGGTCCAAACTAATGATGTCGTTTTATTTTGTTTATTTTTATTTTTTATTTATTTTATTTTATTTTATTTTATTTTATTTTATTTTATTTTTTTTATTCATTTGACACAGAGAGAGAGATCACAAGTAGGCAGAGAGGCAGGCAGAGAGAGAGGAGAGAGGAGGAAGCAGGCTCTCTGCCGAGCAGAGAGCCCGATGTGGGCCTCGATCCCAGGACCCTGGGATCATGACCTGAGCCGAAGGCAGCGGCTTTAACCCACTGAGCCACCCAGGCGCCCTTATTTTTATTTTTTAAAAAGATTTTATTTATTTATTTGACAGACAGAGGTCACAAGTAGGCAGAGAGGCAGGCAGAGGGAGAGGAGGAAGCAGGCTCCCTGCTGAGCAGAGAGCCCGATGCGGGCCTCGATCCCTGGAACCTGAGATCATGACCTGAGCCGAAGGCAGAGGCTTTAACCCAGGTGCCCCTATTTTTAATTTTTTAATTAAAATTTTACTTAGTTAACATACAGTGCAGTATTTGTTTTGGAGTGTTTCAGTGATTCATCAGTTCCATACAACACCCAGTGCTCATCACAAGCGCACCCCTTGATACCATTCGCCCATCTAGCCCATCCCCTACTGAGCTCATTTTAACTTGATTATCTCTTTAAATAAACTATCTTCAAATATGGTCACATTTTGAGGTACTGGGAGTTAAGATTCCCAACATGTGAATTTGGAGAGGGGCAAAAATTTAGTGTATAACATAAATTTCCATAAAATTTACTTAGCTTGATTATTTTTACTTCCTTAAGAGTTTACTTATGTTTTTATAATGGACAATATAAATAAAATGGATAAAATTTTAAAAGGCAGAAAATATCTAGTTTTCATCTATCATAGTCAATCATTAGTCATCTCTAAGAGCTGTCATTGTTATCAATTGCTTATTTTTCCAGAGAGATAGTCTATATATTTATATGTATATATGTGTGTGCATACATGTGTGTATTTGTATATATGTGCATGTGTGTGTATGTGTGTATAACTAAGTGAAAACAAGCAGAAGACAGAGCAGCGTGCATGGCATGTTTCCATTGTACTTGAAAAATGTAATATACACACATATATGTGAATATATGTATATATAAATTAATTTGCCATGGTCTTATTATTTAAAATATTTAAATTTTGATACATTTGGAATCATTTCCAGGTTGTGATCTCATTGTCCCAATACTGTGTTTTGAGTAATCTATCTTTCCTACATTATTTGAGACCTTATCTTTACCATTTACTAAATTTCCATACTCATTTGGATCTTCCTCTTACATTTTTCTTCTGCTCATTGGGAGAATATCCTTGATTGTCGCCAGTAGCTTTCTCTACATTGCCTCATGACACTCTCGTTAGGACCCATGGCTTCTCTCTTCCTCCTAGGGAGATGTTTTAGTGTGGTTTCAACCTCCCACAAGATCTCCAGGTACTTCTACTACTAACGCATAGCTCTCTGGGCAGATGGCTTCTACGTTAACCCTATAATGATGGAAAGCAGCAGGGTGGTAGAGTCCCACTGCTGGGGCACATTCCATGAGAAAGCTGACCTGTTCCCAGTCCCAGTGTGTCCCCATGAGGTCTGGAGAGACTGTGAACACCTGTGCCTTCTTCCTGTGGGTTCGCCTTCACACTTGGTGATGCTTGTAGCCATTGCCCCAGCCCTTCTCTTGACTCTGTTGATAGATGGAATTAGGAATTTTGTTATTGTTGGTACATAACGTATTTTAATACATGCTACATTTGGTCTTGCTTTATTATTCTTTTTTCAGATTTTCTTTTCTATATTTGCTTAATTTCTTCTGTAGTACCAAGAACATGTTTCAAGTTGAAAGCATGTTGTTATTTTTGAAATCGTTTTCGCTTTATAGACTACTTAGATGTTTATTCTTTCTGGATATGAGGCTGCTTAAGGACTTGTGACCGACTCTTGTTAGGAGAAAAAGAAAAATGAGAGGCTCGAGCTGGAGCTGCCCTGCTTAATAGTGAGGTAAAGAGGCCTACATTTGGAGCCATGTGTTCTTCTGTAGATAACAGCACAAAGATATGCATGTCTGGGGACCAGATGTGGACCTGTGAGAGGGAGATAGCGTGGACTTATCTAAAAGGGGTCTGTCTCAGTGTATAGCACTGCTTAGAGGGGAAATGTGACCAGAGAAGAAGGTGCGTGGTCGCCAGAACCCAACTCCCAGGGAAGTGGCTGTAAGTTGCCAGGCAGAGGTGAGGCACTGTTCTCATTGAGGTGCTATGTCTGCAGTGAGGGTTTTCTGTTTCCTCACTCTAAGTCCCTGCTCATGTCCTCAGCCTCAGCTCTTACATGCATTACTGTTTGCAGTGGGGAAACTGGGGCGTTGGGGCAAAATGGTGCAACTTTACAGTGTGTGTAGACTTGTATTTAGGGGTTGGTGCCCTCTCAGGCCGCTTTTGCCTGGGATATTCTTGCAAATTCATAGACTCTCTTGGATGGAAGCATTTGTCTGATGTTCTGTGTTTTCAGTAAGATGCAGACTCTACCCCTTACCATTGTTCATGGGGATGCTGAGATACCAATAAGAGGGTAAGGAAAGTATGCAAGGATCTTTTTCATCCACTATTGTGGTCATAATCTAATTATTAGCAGGCTTTATGTTGAAAACTTCCAAATGTTGATAATTGTGGTCTTCAAATATTTATCTTTTTTTTTAAAGATTTTATTTATTTATTTCACAGAGGGAGAGAGATCACAAGGAGGCAGAGAGGCAGGCAGAGAGAGAGAGGGGGAAGCAGGCTCCCCGCTGAGCAGGGAGCCCGATGCGGGCTTCGATCCCAGTACCCTGAGATCATGACCTGAGCCGAAAGCAGAGGCATTAACCCACTGAGCCACCCAGGCGCCCAATATTTATCTTTTAAAACTTGACCGTTTGATTTATCAATTAGTAAGAGCTATGTTAAGCTATATGGATTTGTTGATTTAGCATTGCATTTTGCAACACAAATGACCAAATTGGCTACAGAAGATACAGAGAGTATAAAGAGACTGCTTGTTATAGAAAAATTATGTTTACAAGAAAGCAGTGAAGCTGATGATTACAATGTTTTAAAAATTATTCTGGACGTGGAAAAAGCAGTGAACACTTTAAAATCTTTCTCTAAGATTACAAAACCTGGATACCAACACCTAAAAAAAAAGCAACACAAAATAAAACTATAGTCCAGTTTAATTATAAATATTGATGTAAAAGCCCTAAATACTTGCAAGCATATATATTAACATATTGGAAGGATATTATAACATGAATACATCTGTTATAAAACTGATAAGATAGTGCAATATCAGGAATCTATTAATAAATTTCATTTTAATAGACCAAAATAAGAAAACCAGAAAAATATGAGTTAAAATTTACTAAACATGAAAAATACCTCTTAACACGATCATTCATACTTTATTTTAAATTATGTATCTATCATCTAAATTTATATTTGTTTTGTAGTTTACTGAATGGATTAAGCAAAAAAAAAAAAACCACTTTAAACTGCCATGTGGTTGGAAGTTGACAAAAGAGAACCAATAATACACCAAAAATAATTTTAGAATTTAGAAAATATTTTGAACTCAATGAAAGCAAAAATATTATGTATCAAAGCTTATTGATGCAACTAAAGCAGTGCCTATAGGAAAATTTATAGTCTTAAAATATTTATTTTAGAAAAAGCTTTCTTGTTCTTTAAAAAAATATATTTATTTGTTTTAGAGCTAGAGAAATAGAGAGAGAGAGAGAGAGAGAGAGAACACGCATGAGCCAGGGGAGGGGCAGGTGTAGAGGAGAGAGAGAATCCACAAGCAGACTTCCTGGCTGAGCACAGAGCTCTATGTGGGCTCAGTCCCAGGACTCTTAGATCATGACCTGAGCTAAAATCAAGAGCCGGCCACCTCACAGGCTGAACCACCCAGGTGCTCCTAGAAAAAGCCTTCTTAAGGACAGAAGAAATGCAAAAGAAAAAATGATGATAAAGTTATAATTGGGAATCAAAAAAGACAAAAGAATATTTCAAAGAAAAATATATTTCACAAGATTTTGACAAGATTGATCATAATATTACAAAGAGAGAAGTCAGAAATAATTATTGTTTTTTTTTCTTAAGGAGTGATTAAAGGACCATAGTTTAGATGCAGTGCATACTGAAAGAATAACATAGAGTGTCATAATAGCTTTATTGGCTGAAATATGAAAACTTAGGGTAATTGAATTTCTACCAAAATTGAATCAGGAAGAAATAGCTGAATTATCATATATCAATAGAGAAACTAAATTATTAATTAAAATCTTTACATTCTCATACCTACTCATATAGACAAATAAGACAAAGACAACACATGGCAAAGACAGTGTTACAGATTTATTATTCCCAAATTTCAAGGAATTGATACTTATGGTCTTAAAAAACTGCAATTCTAAGAAAAGTGACATTGTATTGATAGCTATAAGTTACACATGGTGTGATGTTTATACCAGAGTAGGAGGCAAATATTACAAATTAGGGCTTTGAAGTCAGTGGGTTACTAATTATTTAACCAACATTCTACCAGGTGGGAGGACTTTTCTTACTATGTATTTTATTATAATCAAAACACTATGATATTCACATGCAAATTAACAATTAGATCAATGGCATAGAATACTGAGACCAGGGGTAAATAAAAATGTATGTGGGAAATTACAGCTGAGAATATAAACATATGTGAGAAATTGAAACATGAAAACGTTGGTATTGCAATTCAGTTGCAAAAAATGGCTCATTAAATAGGTGATGTTAATATAATGGCCATTCTTCAGTGAAATCAGAGACAGACTCCAATTTTATACCACATACAAAAATAAATCCAATTTAGATTAAAAGTTTACATGTACAAAATAAAGTGATAAAATTGTTAGAAAAATTTTAAAAGTATTTGTATGTGATTTGGTTGGATGAGGAAAAGAATTCAAAGACAAAAGTTTTAACTACCTCAAATTTTAAAATTTATATGGCAAAAGTCAGCTAAGCAAAGTTAAGAAAAACTATAACTTAGAAAAAAATATTTGTAACGCAAAGGCTTGTTGTCCTTAGCACGAACACCTCCCGGAAACTTATAAATAAAAGACAAACTCAATCCTATAGTGAAAAGTGAATAAGTTATATCAATAGGCAAGTAAGAAAAGAAAAAATATAAATATCCAGTAAGACTATGAAGATGTACATAATTCAAATTTAGTCAAAGAAATACAATTAAAGTAACTCTTAAATATCATTTTTAAACTTTCAACCAAAGTTGAAGGGTCTTAAAATATCAAGGTTAGTGGGATGTGGGGAAATTATTTTCTGCAAATATTATGGGAAAATGTTCCCAGCTGTTTTTGAAAAGTAATTTGACAGTACATACTAAAGGTGAGATACACATACCTTTTTATGGAGAGACAGTTTTCCAAATGTCTCTTGTATTTCTGTACTTACTGAAAGTAGAGGCACAGATTGCCTTTGTTCCAAAGTATCTCTCTCCCTCCCAGTTGTATGGAGAAATAACTGATATTATATCACTGATATATATTATATAAATATTAAATATATAAATATATTATATATAAATATTAAATATATTATATACTATATATGATATTAATATTATATATTACACATCATATCACTGATATATATAATATATACTGATATTATATATTATATATAGATATTATATCACTGTATAAGTGTAAGGTGCAGAGCACATATATTCAGAGCACAGTAGGTTCAGCTAACTTTTTCTCATCTATATACATGAGAAGAAGGGAAAGAAAAAGAAGGGAAAATATTTTCTCTTCATGATATGAACTTTTAGGATTTCCATCTTAACAACTTTCCTATATATCCCGCAACAGGGTTAGCTACAGTCATGATACAGTAACTTACATCCTTAGAACTTATTTATCTTATAATTGGAAGTTACCTTTTGACCCCCATCCTCCAGTTCCCCCTACCCCTGCCTCTAGTAACAAGTCTGATCTCTTGTTCCATGTAGCATTTTTTTCTATTTTTTTCTTCTTTTTAAATTTAGATTCCACATATGAGTGAGATCACGGAGTATTTGTCTTCCTCTGTCTGACTTACTGCACTTAACATAATGCCTTCAAGGTCCATCCATTATGTCACAAATTATATTTCATTCCTTTTTTTATGGCTGACCAATATTCCAGTGTGTGTGTATGTCTCTATCTATATATCTATATCTTTATCTATATCTATATCCTCACAACTTCTTTTTCCACTCATCCAGCAATGGGCACTTAAGTTGTTTCTATATTCTGGCTGTTTTAAATAATGCTGCAGTGAACGGTGTGTGTGTGTGTGTGTGTGTGTGTGTGTGTGTGTGTGTGTGTGTGTGCGCGTGTGTGCAGATATCTCTTCACATCAGTGTTTTGTTTCCTTTGGATATTTTCCCAGAAGTGAGATTTTTTTCATGAGCCTTCTGTATATCTTCTTTGGAGAAATGTCTATTCAGGCCCTTTGCCCATTTTTAAATTGGGTTATTATTATTTTTTGTTATTGAGTTAAATACTTTCTTCATATATTTTTGGATGTTAACTCCTTATCAGATAGATGGTTTGCAAGTATTTTTCCCATTCCGTAGGTTGTCTGTTTCACTTTGTTGGTTTTTTTTTTTTTCATTTTAGCTGTGCTGAAGCTTTTCAGTTTGATGTAATCCCTCTTGCTTATTTTTGATTTTGTTCCTTGTACTTTATGTATCATATTCAAACTAACTTTTCAAGGATGACTTTTATGGTAAAGAACCTGGAAAGATAAAGGTCATGTTTTTCTCTGGCACAAAGAGCAGATGTGTTTCTTTCCTGTTATGTTTGTGTTCCTTAAGTTTAGGTACCTCTATTGTAACATTGTGGGTGCTTGACCCTCTTTCCATCACTCTGGGAATTGGAGCCTAGGACACTGGTGTCAATATTGGTTGTAAGGCTACTACTATTACTACAAGTAATAAAGTGTTTAAAAAAAATTTTTTTTATTATTTGCCCCAGGGGTACAGGTCTGTGAATCATAATAAAGTGTCTTTTATCTCTTACCTACAAGTCTTATGTCCTTTGTCAGGATTCATGAAAATGTGTCAGACTACATTGTTAACTTGAAAGTAGAGTAAAAATCTCAGTCTTCACAGTTCTTGACACCGCTGCCACTTAGCTTTCACATTTTTAAGAATCTATGTTATTAAAATAAAAGTAGGGGTAGCTGGGAGGCTTACTTGGTTAAGCATCTACCTTCCACTCAGGTCATGATCCCTGGGTCCTGGGATCAAGTCTGGCATTGGGCTCCCTGCCCAGCGGTGAGCCTGCTTCTCCTTCCCCACCACCCCCTACTCATGTTTGCTCTTTCTGTCCCTCTTTGAAATAAATAAATAAAATCTTAAAAAATAAAAATAAAAGTAATAATACATAATTATAAGAAAGAAACCTGGCAAAGATTTGAAACCCTTTAGATATTCAGCCATATTGAAGTTTATGCTCTAGTGATCATATTAAATATTCTGAAGCATTAAAAATGAGGAAGAATCCATATCTTTTGAAATGTAGAGTAACTTTCCTGCATAAAGAAGCAAGTTGCAAAGCAATGAGTATGATCTTGTTTGTTGTAACTCAACATGAAATGAATCCTGGGTAAGTGTATGTGTGTGCATTTGAACATGGGAAGATGTAACCACTTGTTATCCTATCTAACTGAGGGGCCAGAAGTTGAGGGCACTCTGAGGTGACTCTTCTCTCATTTAGTTCTTAGAATCATCTTCCTTTCCACCTCAGGACCTGAGACCAGAATCACACACTAATGTCTAACGTTTGCATACTCATGTTCTTCTGGGATTATAATGTTATTTTTATAGTCCTCATGTGGAAACCACTAGTGCTTTTTTTTAGCCCAATATTCTTTCTCACCTTCTTTGCTAACATAGTTCCAATAATGAAGTAAAAATGTGGCAGCAAATCATATATTTTCTTTCTTTCTTTCTCCCTTTCTTTTTCCTTTTTTTGATTTTATTTGCAGCTAGATACAGCCTTTTAATTAACTTCCAGTTAAATGAGAGTAAAGTTAAAGGATATATTGTCAAACTAGCATTGCCACAGTTTGCTATCCTTCACTCTGGTGCCCTGAACATTCGAAGTCCAAGTGACCATTCCTGAAATTACTATAGAACAACCAATTTTAGCCTAACTTTAGACTTCCTGACATGAGAAAAAAGTAAGATTAGATCTTTTTTTTAAAAAAAGATTTTATTTATTTATTTCACAGAGGTAGAGAGATCACAAGTAGGCAGAGAGGCAGGGAGAGGAGGAAGCAGGCTCCCTGCTGAGCAGGGAGCCCGATGTGGGCCTCGATCCCAGGACCCTGAGATCATGACCTGAGCCGAAGGCAGAGGCTTTAACCCACTGAGCCACCCAGGCGCCCAGATTAGATCTTATATAAGCCAATACTATATTCTTAAATTTTTTTGATATGTGTAATTAAATCTTACCCTAATTTGAAGCTCCGATAGACAGTATGTGCTGATTCTTCCAGGTGGAACATAAAGCCAGAATATTGCTTGTTCCCTGGGTCACTGACGTTTATTTTTAAGTTTAATCTCCTTTGAAGTTGTTGTCCCTGTCACAATTGCCTTTTCTGGGGCAAACCCTAATGGAAACATCCACCCCAGTGGCTTTGAATCTGGAAAGAAATTCTTTCTGTGCAGAGCTTTATAAAGATTTATATGATGGTGATTTTTCATCTCTTCGCTGTCTCTGTGATAGCATTTAACTTGATGTCAAAGTCCTTCTTTTTATATTCTGCCAATTATTTCCCAGGAATGTTTTAATTTTCTGGTGGCAAGTAGGTTGTCTTAGGCGTTCCAGACTGGGTGGGCCCATTCAAGGCTGTGTCCCCAAGGTCGTAATGTGTGGAGCCAAACCAAACCTTTTATAAGCCCCAGTTGGTCTGGCATCTCGGTAAGAAATTTGGTGTCCACTTAAGAGTCCAGTTCTTGGTCGGTACTCACTAGGAAGTTTAAAACATTTTCTCAATTTAGTTAACTGGCATACGATTGCACAAATCTGGTTTTCTGCCTGGAACATCCAGTACCAACCCATGCATTCCCCCCAGATTGAAATTCCAATCTCAGTGTGGTCTCCATGAGATCCCTTTTACTTTCTGGTGGTAATCCAAAAACCACTGTTGTTCATGCTGGGTCCAGATTTTCCCTCTATTCCTCTCTACAGAATCTAGGGAGAGTTACTGAAAATGCACATGTGGCTCAGATCAAAGGTGATGACTTAAATCTGAAATCCAGCTGGGTAAAACACCTTGGCTTAAAAAATCCAATTTTACTCCCATTACCACCATTAAATATAACACTTGACAACATTGACCTGGGTGACTCAACCCCACTAGTGAAAGAAGAATGTCTTGGAAAGCAAGAGTAATTTCAAAATGACGCATAAAGAGAACACTCAGTCCCCAGTAGTACTTAAAATCCCCTTTGTTTCCTTTCTCATATACCTGACTCACACCAAAGCTGCTTCTAGACCCAGCATGCTGAACGCCTACATTTTTCTGTAACTGTCACCTTTGGGCACCTCATAGTTTCCTCTGACCCTCTTACTTCCTCCAATTCTTTCTCACAAAAGTCATCATACCTGGTCTAATAAGGAAGGGACCTGCATACAATAGAGTGAGTAGAAAAGAGCCCCAAATGGAACAAGGTTGAGAATTCCATTTTGAGGGAGAGAGGGAGGAGGGAGAATGAAGTATGGGAACACTTACAGGTTAATAATTTTTATCCTGACATGGAACCAATTTTATATTCATCTTTTTCATATTAGATAAAGAATATATTTATTTGATCAATCTTGAACTCTGTGGATTTGAAGGTATTAGCAGATTCCTTGATTAACCATCTATGACGACCGTTTACTTAAACTGCAGAAACTGCTTCTGTATACCAGAGCAAAAGAAACCATTTCTCCCACAAAGAAGCTAGAGTCAAGGCTACAGAAATATAGCTATAAATATTTATTGCCTGTATTCCTCCTTTAATACCTATTTGATGAATAGATTCTGAAGCCTCAGTTCCTGCTGATACAATGTAGGTATATGTTACATACATTTTTGGAAAGAAACATAGTTGGATTATTTTTCTGGACTATTTTTTGGACTACTTTTGACTTAAGGAATAAACTCCAATGATCAGAATCAGATGATCAAATACTACAAGCCACCAGGTTCCTTCTCAGTCCTGCACTTTCATACTCAATAAAAGATTGTAAAATGCTAAAATTTTCATTAGAGTCAGCGTCCATCAACTGGACCCCCAGCCAGAGGGCCATGGAGAAAGAAATCTACAAGTGACCAGACACACAGTGAAAGGAACCACGGATCACTCATAGACTTTTATTCTGTTTATAAATAAATGCTAGAAATGGGTGCTTAGTAGTTTTCCACTTACTGAAATACAGGTCAATAGACTGGAGAAAGAGCCTCGGTAAAACCAACCAAAGGGATGTGCTGGAGAGATGATGTAAACTAGAAAGCGAAGATTATAGCAGAGAAAGGGTATTCTTTAGAAAAAGTTGTACAATTTAAAAGTTGCTTTTCCCCCCTATCTGCTAAATTCAGGAAAACATAAACTATATGAAATAAGAAACAGAGGACAACAAGGCAGAACCATAGATGACAAGAAACTAAGAGGCTCATATAAATTGAAAAAGAGAGAAATTTGTCTGTAGAGGAGTAAGCTCAGAGTTTATACATGCGCCTTGTTATGGATAGAACTGTGTCCTCTTAGATTTGCATGCTGTAGCCCTACTTTGGATGGGACTGCACGTGGAGAAAGGCCTTTAAGGAGGTTAATGAAGGCGTGTGAGGTCATAACGGATCCAATAAGGCTGGTGTCCCTGTAAGAGGAAGAGGAGACACCAGGAATGTGTGTGCACAGAGGAAAGGCCGTGTGAGGACATAGTGAAGAGGCAGCTGTCTGCAAGCCAGAAAGAAATTTAAAAATATTTAAAGAATACATGTAAACTGTAGAGTTTGCTGATAAAAAAAGGCTCCTTATTAGCCAAAAGATTTAATGACAAGAAACCCACATTTTCCTTTAGTATCATAATATTGTATGATTCCAAAATCAAAGAATCCTTTCAAACTGTTGTTCTCAAACTTTGTCCTAAGATGACTTGGGGAATCACCCTAAGCTCACAGGGGACAGTGGGATATTTAAAAAAAATTTTTTTTTAAAGATTTGTCAATTTATTTGAGAGAGAAAAAGAGGAATGCATGTGAGCCCATAAGGCGGGGAGGGGCAGAGGGAGAGGGAGAGAGAGAATCCTCAAGCAGACTTCCTTCTAAGTGTGGAGCCCCACACCAGGACTCAATCTCATGACCCTGAGATCATGACCTGAGCCAAAATCAAGAGTCGGATGCTTAATTGACTGAGCCACCTAGGCACCCCAGGGTATTTAAATTTAAGGGAAACAGGAATGCTGGACATCTTTCAAATGCTGTTTAAATTTCTTGCTGAAGGTAGTTCCTGATTTCAATTTTATTTTATTTTATTTTATTTTTGAAGATTTTATTTTATTTATTTATTTGACAGAGAGAGAGAGAGAGAGAGAGATCGATCACAAGTAGGCAGAGAGGCAGGCAGAGAGAGAGGAGGAAGCAGGCCCTCCACTGAGCAGGGAGCCCGATGCGGGGCTCGATCCCAGGACCCTGAGATCATGACCTGAGCCATAGGCAGAGGCTTTAACGCACTGAGCCACCCAGGTGCCCCCTGATTTCAATTTTAGATTGCACAACATTCCTTTTTATGATGTTGTATCTATGTGAACCCGTATTTTTGGTTGGTGCTTTGTTAAAAAGCACATACCATGTGAGGATCAATATGGAACAAGAAATGAGGGGCGCCTGGGTGGCTCAGTGGGTTAAAGCCGCTGCCTTCGGCTCAGGTCATGATCCCAGGGTCCTGGGATCGAGGCCCACATCGGGCTCTCTGCTCAGCGGGGAGCCTGCTTCCTCCTCTCTCCTCTCTCTCTGCCTGCCTCTCTGCCTACTTGTAATCTCTCTCTCTGTGTCAAATGAATAAATAAAATCTTTAAAAAAAAAAAAAAAAAAAGAAATGAGGCTGAAGGTACACAATCTGATTGTAAAGTTTGAGAAGATGTGTTGTGATCAACAGGCACATACATTCTGTTATTAAGTAATTGTGGTTATTAAATCATTTAAAGATGGTTGTTAAGTAATTGTAAATTATTTAAGAGTACCACAAACCAAGAAAGTTTGGAAACTTCTAATCAAGCAGAAAGGCATTGAGTAAGAGAGAAAGTAGAACATAAAATTGTTTGTTATAAAAATAATACCAATTAGCTCGTCTCAGACTTCTCCCACAAAAGTAAACTCCAGATGGCTAAAGAAGTTTGTATTAACATACAGCCAAATTAATCTCATTCATCTTCAAATATTTTGGTGAGGATATGTTCATTGTATATATTTTCTTAGTTCTTGAATGTCTGTTGTTATTGTTTAGTTGAAAAGAATCACTAAAAAATATTAGCAGAAGATGTATTTAAAGTAAACATGAAATAAGTCAAAATTACCAAACAGTAGGGGAAATCATCATATAAATGTACTGAAAACCAATATTGAAAGCACAGGTTTTTGTCCATATGACTTCAAACCCATTTGAAGGACAAAATATTTTATTTTATTTTATTTATTTTTTTAAAAGACTTATTTATTTATTTGAGAGAGAGAGAGGGAAAGAGAGCAAACGGGGGTGGGGAGGGGCAGAGGTAGAGAGAGAGAATCTCAAGTACACTCCATGCTGAGCATGGAGCCTGATGTGGGGCTTGATCCCTGAGATCATGACCTGAGCTGAAACTGGATCAGATGCTTAACTGACTACACCACCTGGGTGCTCACGAATTATTTTAAAAGAAGGCAAAAAAATTGAAAATGCTTTAAAAATAAAAATCTGTATCTAAAACCTCACTTTTTCAGATGATACATCTAATTTAAATAATGTAAATATTTTATCTAGTAAATGTCTGTTCGATATCTATTTTTTCATCCTTTGTTGGGAGAATGTCGTGTGACAGCACTTACAGTGTGTTGAACCAGTTTTCCAATGTGTAAAGACTTCCTGTGACATTTTATTTACACTCTAGCTTATTTAGGAGATGAATTTTTAGAATTTATACAAAAGCAATTTTTGGTGGCATTAATACATGAATAATTATAAATTAAAGGAACAAAAATCCAAACGAATGTAATTTCATTTGGTTTTTGAGATTCCAATGCCAGGCAGGTAGCAGAAAAATATATAAACGCCTGACTTCCATTCTTTTAGTGTTGATTTTAGTAATAGAGGTTTATAGAATAAAGATATTAACAGAAGTATAGGTAATAATCAATGGTTTTCCTAGCTCCTTTAATGTGCTGGACTTATCTAGGCATACTTAAAACATGTTTTAATGATTATATACATAGCAAATTATAATTGGTTAGGCATATACAATTGACCTTAATTCTTCTCGAACTCACCAATTTGTTTTCTTGAGATTTCTGGGTTCTTATTACTTACGTTTCACTCAAAAAGTATCATGAACTAAAACAAATCTGGAATGTGCAGATTTGTTTTAAGTTCAATAACAAATGTCAAAAACTACCACAAATGTAAGAAACTAGAAAAATTAACATGCTAAGATAATAATAATAAATATTCTTCCTCAAGTAATTTTTTGGAAGGAGGCAGAAATGAAATAATTCTAAGCAGGTGTGAGGTCTTTTATCCAAGTTTGGAAATAATGCAGTCTTGCTCACAGTAGGGGAATGTTAGCATCCCCTCAGCGCCTTTTCCCACCATCCCTTAATTTAAGAACAATTCAGTAACTTTGATGGATGAATCAGGTTCCCAAAAACAAACAAACAAACAAACAAACAAACAAACAAACAAGCAAACAAACAAACAAACAATCTCTAGAACCATGAATCGCTATCTGGGTTCTGCTGTCATGTTCCCTTACAGTGCCACATGATGCTACTGTCGGAAATGTGACTTCATGATGCCCAGTGCTGTGTCTGGTTGACTGTCTTGCTTTTTGCTTTCTTTTCTGAGCACGAGGAAGAGGAAGAGGTAAAAACAGCTGGGAAGAGAATGCCTTACACACTTTGCCATCACTATGGATGAGAGTCCTGAACGTCTCCGGTCTTTAACTTTGGGCATGAGTGCAGATTCATCAGACTTCCATGACAAAGAAAGGTTTGGGGAATATACATATCAGACCCTTTCTCAAATATGATGGTTCAGTGAATCTCGGTTTCATGACAAACGTCTTGCTAATGTTCTGGGATATTTTAAGGACAAAGAAAAACTTTACAGATTTATATGTATTTTTCTCTATCAACACACATCCCATTAAATCAGGCCCAACTTTCACAGAGTGCTTTCAATATATTTGCAGATATTTCTAAGGGCTTTTATTTTATTTTTTGATGGATAAAGAGTATAAATCTTGTATTATAAAAAAGGTATTATAGATAAATAGATAGGCTTATCTGTCTATCTACCTACCTATATCTTTTACAAAGAATTGTGTACTGACTGAATACATTTAAAAGAAAATGTATTTTGAACCTGTTTCTGCCATGACCAGATATAAAAGATCTTTTATTATACTGTTGGCTTTTAAATTAAGCTTTTTTAATGCATGATAATTTCATAACAGCCTTTAAAAAATGCTCAGCAATTACCCCAGCGTGGTCCCCAAGACTCCCGTGTAGACTCAGTCCTTAGATGAGGTCTCTAGTCTGGATGAACATTTTCTTTTTGGTGCGTTTATTCTCAGTGGTTTTGGTTGCAACTTTCAAACCATTTTTTGACTAATCAAAACAAGAGAGAATTTATCAGAAGGAAACTGGCCAGAGGCTGGGCAACCAGGCTTGGGAATGGGCAGGGCATCGGTGAACGGGGAGAGAGCGATGATGGTCTACGCACAAACCATCTGTCTATATTACCATCACTATGGCTGATTCCCTGCTGTAATCAGTGGCCTCTGTGTTCCTTTGCCTTCACGACACTTACTCAAGGTTCAAAGTTCAGGATGAAGCACCTATTTTATTTGGTTAACTTAGACTGCAAGTCAGAGTTTACTGGGACAGGAAGAGAAGGGGACCTCTGACAAGCAACACTATCCACAACGGTGGGGAGGTCAACAGAGTGCTGATATGTAGTCTCTGATGTCTGGTAACCAAGCATGACAGTGCTGACCGGAGGGGGCCATTGTGGTCTCTCAATGGTCCTGCTCATGGATGGCAGTTTGCACCATGTCAATCCATTAGAGGGGTTCTGATGGGGCTGACCCTCCAAAGGGAGAACATGGGTTCACTGTTGCTTTATTTAAGAGGCTTTCATGACGGTTTATCCACAAGGATGAGTAACCAATTAGGAGATGAAAAATAAAAATTTGCTTGTTACATATTTTTCCCCCCAGTATTTGGTATTTGTTCTCCCGGGAAATAATGCATCCAGCAGAAGTTAGGCTGGCTACTTTCCAGTGGCAATTTCTCTCCAAACTACTTTGATTTTCCCTCTAACCAAAATCTAACTAAAATTTAATTAAAAGCTAAGATACATAAAGATTTATTCATAAATTTTAAAAGACTATTTCTAAGTCATTTTATTTCTGAGTGGTTAACATTATGTAGACCAGCGTTTTTCAAACTTTAATGTACCCAAGACTTATTGAAGGAATGCATAAAAATGTAGATTCTAGTTCAGTATATCTGGGTGATTCAGCAGATGGTGTTATTCTGTGGACCTTGAGTGGCAACGATGTAGACAAATGGATTCAGAAAGATGACCAAACTCAAGGTGACTGAAAATGAGAAGCTAGAGAAGGAAGAGCCTTCTGAACCATGGTGAGAGAGCTCTAAGCTCCATCTTGGAGACTCTAGCAATCTGACTATTGCGATTAGTTTTTTATTCTAGAGGAATCAGTCTGGAAGTTGTTTGCAGTATGTACAGGAAGGAAATTAGACGAGAGCCAGAGAAACTAAGTAGTAGACAAGTAATCAAGCCTTTTGTGCAGAGATAGATTAAAGGCTAGTGGTCCAATCCATAAGGAACACTAAATATGAGAGAAATACACTAAATTATCATGGCAGGGAAGCCAGACTTCCGCCTGTGACCTTCTGTAACTGGTGAAATATAAAGCGATCCTGCTTCAATAAAACTCGACTCTGTGCATAAATAGCAGAGTAAGGTCTGCTTCACTTAACTTCTGTCACAATTACTGAGTATTGTTGGAGCATTGGAGGGGCACAGTGTGAGGAACAACTGCAGACTTTATATTTGACCACAAGACCGGGTACCCAGTAGCTTCTTACAGTCTGATGTTTTTTATTTTGTTGTGGCAACCAGCTTCCTTCTAAGTGGAAATAATGTGTGGGGTAGTACTGTAACATGGACATGAGAAGCATATTTTATCATCTAGGTCTACCTCCAAGACATGGCCTGATTTAAAAAATTGATATGCCAAACACCAAAAGATATTTAATATGTCCAAGTGAGGCATCCTGACCCTTCGCAAATGTGAGTGACTAATGTTGCCCCGTGATGAATGAATAAGAAGACTGTGAAGTAAAAATGTAATTCCAAATAAGTAAGAAATGCAGTGTACACTCAGAAAATACACTAAATATAATAAATACTTTTGAACACAAAGAAAGAGAGAATTTTAATTAATATAAGTTAGGTTCTTTCTGCTAACACAAATTCAAGGTTAAACCAACATTTAGGGAGTATTTGCTTGAATGGCCCTGCATTAGCCCTCATGGGGACATTCATCGGTGAGATTATGGATATATTTATAAGAAGAAATGATGAAATAAATCAGATAATGAAAAAAGATGGCTTAGTCTTCCTTACAGTTCCCTCAGTGTGTAGAACACTATCTAGCACCCGCATAAGTAAGAATGCCAAGGTAACACTTCTACGTGAATAGAGACAACTTTGGATGCTTTTCTCTTCTTGGTGATCTGATTCTTTTCCTTGTGTACTTCCCACTATTTTTAGGCCTAATGAAGATTGTGTGTGTGTGTGTGTGTGTGTGTGTGTGTGTGAGAGAGAGAGAGAGAGAGAGAGAGAGAGAGAGAGAGAGAGAGAGAGAACGAACGAATGAAGAGATTATGGTGTAAGGAAAGTTACATCATTCAGGAAGAGAATGTAGAAAACTTTCATGGGAAAAATGGAAGAGTGGAGGGAAGTCACATGGCTGACACTAAGGGGCTGTACTTAGTGGCGCATTTGGGAATGTGGGGGAGAAATCACTACACCGTGTGCAGTAGTGCAACCCCAGTAGTTGAAGGGTTGAAATAGTTTATTCAGGCAAGTGGTCTTCCATGTCCATTCATTATAAGCTCCCTTGTGGCCTAGAAGGGGTTGAGGAATTTTCAGTGGAGTAGCTGAAGAAGTTGAATTTGGAACTTGCAGAGCTATTATAGGGCTTCCGTAAAAAAAGCAGTTTGACGTCCAAGCAGAGACAAAGGTGTGGTGCTTAGACAAGACCCAAACAGATGACGTGGCCAAAACCATGGCGTTCTGAGTCAGGGAGGGCACACTAGGCTCTGAGCTTACTGGAAAGCAGACCTATCGATGTATTAGCTATTGAGTTCAGGAGTGGATGCCAGCAGGGTGCCAATGACCAGGAAGGAAAATAATATCGTGTTAAGAGGGTAAGCAGGGACCCAGAGCATGGATCCAAGGGTCATGGTCCCTTCTGCCATGATTACGTGCAACCATTTCTATTTAATCAGATGCCATCCTGAATTGGAACCTAATTTAAGGCTTAATTACCTTAAGGAAATGTTTGCCTCTTAAAAGTAACTACGTTGTACATTATTTTAAGTAAGGACTTTGTAATTTCTTTGAGTTTTGCTAGATTAAAAGCTGAACAAATGTGATATTTTAGGTTTCCATCCAAGAAGATTTTTTTAATAACCTTTGAATTAAAAAGCAAAGTTCAGTTTATATTCACACTGTTCATTAAAGAAAACTAAGAAATGGTTTTCCCCTAGCATGATGGTGGCTATATTATTATGACTATGCCTACTCTACATAGTAAAGGCAAGTTATACTTGTGAAATAAGATACAATGCTTAGAGATATAAAATTTTTCATGTTTCTCAAACTTGTTAACAACTGGATTCTAGAAAATGCTACTGCCTTTATTTTCTTTCTCAACAGGTTGTCTGGGATAATTTTTACATGAGGAAGGGTTTTAAATGTTTTAAAATATTTTCAAGAGAAATTTGTTGCTTGTAACTTGTACCTTTCTCTGTGTGTAAGACTTTAATTTTTACATGGGTATGGATGGTCCTAATGATAACATGAGAAGTGTGGATAAATGACTCTCTGGGGGGGTTTATAAGGCTGCCTCTTAGCACACTGGAAAAACTCATTTGCTAAATGGACCCTCACTGTCCTAGGAGATGTTTACTTTGCTCTTTCATGTAAGTTCAGCCTGCTTATTTCCAGGGTTAACCTGATTTTGGTCATCTCTCCTAATCTTTCTTGTCATAGCATAAAAATATTTGTTAGAATTCTGTGAAAAGACAAGTCAAACTACTTTCAGATTATTTATATTTTAGTATGATATTTTCAAATCTGATCTTTTAAAGTCCTTCTTCTTATCCGTGAAAATAGGAGTTACTCCATGGAAAAATAATTTTAAAAAATGAGTGAAGCAGTTCTGGCCAGTTTCATCTCTTTATTGTCCATGGTTAATATTTTTCTTAAAAAATCTGAAATTTAAAAAAAAACACTCAAAGAAATTGGGGTGTTCTCTGTATTTACTTAGCTACTATATTTGTAGAGAGAGTATGCTAGACACTGCCTTTGTTCAAACTCTTTTCCTGAGAGAAATAATAAAGACATCTAATATAAATCAATGATACAGAATTTAAAATGTTATTTCTGAGATCTTGTTTTCTTTTAACAATGCATAACGTGCTTTTCCACTGAGACGTCTTTGCCAATTACGATAGAAAATTTCTTGCAAATATGAAAAAGATCAGTCCGTGCTGCATATTACAAACATGGTGTAAATGATGCCAACTGCGTTTCTAGGCACCAACAGCAGAAGGCAGTAAAACACTGCAGTTCATGGTCTGCCTGGCAGCGAGGTGGTGTAGTGTTCAGAGGCTGCTTTGTGCATATTGTTCTACTGAGGGATTGACACTCAGGGCTACACTGTAATGACATTGGATTTTAGGTAATGAAACACGGGGTATTTTCTGTTTTCTTTCTGTGCACGAGAGGGGACACTTCACAAGTGAGCTCAAGAAAACAAGTGAGCTTCCCTTTATCTCTTTGATTCTGGATGGCAAAAATTCGTGTCTGGGTGTCTGAGAGGGAAAGAAATAACTAGCTGTATCCGTTTATATTAACCACTCGTCATAAACATTAAGAAATTGATGGGAAGGAAAGATCTTCAGGCAGAAGCTCAGGGATCATTTAGGGGGGCAGTGGGTGAGGAAGCTCATTTTTTACACACCCCCTCCCAATATAAGAACTCTTTTTCTTATTTTTTCTGATGTTATTTTTTTCCCTTTCAAAGTGATAAAACGGTGAATTTGGGGATGATGCTAGGATAAATATGAAAGTTAAGAAAAGCAGATTCTCTTATTTCATGCTGCTGCTTGGGTTAGAATAGAAAGAGTGAGGGATCATTGCTACGGTATGGATGAAAAATGTGTGATGGCGGGCAATTGTAAGGTTAGCCATAATTCCATAATTTGTCTAAACAATTTCTTTACAGATGTATTAATTAGCAAGGCAACAAACATCTAGCAGAGTATTTCTGTTGTAAATTACGCAAAAATTTCTCTATATAGTCCTGAGCAGCATCAAAAAATGTTTTTGCTTCTGACATTAAGTGATGCTCTGTCATTAGAGGTATATTAAAAACACTTATTGATCACCAAGCACTGATGTTGATGGGATGCCCAGGCCCCGTGTAGAACTGGGCTCTCTGTTTTCTGGGCTTATCTAGAATTCTGCAATCATATGATTTTATGACAATGAAAATCTTTTGATGACAGTACTGGCGATAGCATCAGGGATACTGATTCATGTCGCAGTTGTAAGATGTGAACCCCTGTTGGTAACTTTGATTTCTTAACGACTGTATTGTATTGGACTTTCTCAGAAAACGTTTGTTAAAGAGTACAATAAATTATAAAACTTTAAGCATGTATTAGGATTCTATTTTCTGTAGAGTAGATAAAATAAGAAAATAAAAACAAATTTGTTACATCAAAATTAAATCAATAGATTTAATGAAGTGATTCTTTAAGGAATATGATAGTTGAGGATCTCAAAGAAAACTATATACAACAGATTATATTTTAGATTACCCTTGAAAAAGATCCTAATCCCTATCACTTCCGTACTTATTACAATTAATTTATTCACATTTATCTCCAATGATCTGAAAAAATAACACTTAAATTTGGAGTCTTACAGTATTCTTACAAATAATCGCAGAAAAAAATAAAGTGAACTATTTAATAAAAATAGGAAATGTTTTGAGGCAATACATGCTTCTGCAAATTTTCTGGAGAAGCTAATTGCTGACAGCCCTGAAATTACTGTTGTTAAGATTAAAGCAACACAATTTGCTAATTGATAGTGAGTACAGATACTCAAATTTATTTCTCAGTTCTTTTCTTCTGAAATTTCTTAACAGTGTGCCAATTTTCAGGAGATAATAGTCAATAAAACCATGTTTTACTATACCACTGATAAAGACAAAGGAACATACTCAGTATTTTTTTATCTGTTTTTTTGGGAAGGAGGGAAGTTTATTATAGTCATAGGCTTTGAAAAGACCAAAGTTTTCAAAATGGCTTCAAGTTCATCAACTTGTATCTTTCTTGTAAAAACATAGAAATATGAAAGTAAATAGGCTTTAATACCCAAATTAAATTTGCACAATTCCAATTTTTGTTTGAATCACTTATTCTTTTACATTGTATATTATCTTGATAGTTTTGTGTATATATTCTGTAGTTTTATATATAGGTTTAAAACTGTATTTAGTAGTTTTATACGTAGGCTTAATAGCTTTATGAGTATATATGTTATGGAAAATGTGCTTTATTCTCATCAACCAAGAGAGAACTTCAGGGCCAATTATAAGGATACCATAATAAGCATTCTTTATGTTTTATTTCTCCTTATTATTCCTCCATATAATGGCTTCATGATTTAAAATATCTTGATATTTTATAGCTTTATCAGAACATAGATTAACATAGATCTATGCATCCTTATCTTTACAGTTTGCTAGTAAGACAAGGAAGACATTGACAAGTATCTAAGGTTGTCTGGTTGTTAAAAACCTTTAGAAGATCGTGAATTATGAAGAAATCATAATAGACAATAAAAGTTGTGCATGTGGTATTGTAAAGGTACTGTGTGCTAACTGATTGTACCATCGGAGCTCCGGCACATGCTATTATAAAGAGGGAAACTGAAATGGTGACTTCTTAACAAAAAGCCAAAACAATCTAATCCTGGAGGATTAAATATCTAACCTCTATTTTAAGACTCTTAATTTTAATAAGTGATTTGAGAATAGCGTATGGGCTGTAAGGATGGATGTTGCCTGGGGCGCCTGGGTGGCTCAGTCAGTTAAGTGACGGACGTTTGATTTTGGCTCAGGTCATGATCTCAGGATTGTGAGATGGAGCCCCACGGCGGGGGACAGGGCTCCATGTTGTGCGTGGAGCCTGCTTAAGATTCTCAGTCTCCCTCTGCCCCCCTTTTCCCCCACTCATGCATGCACGGCCACTCTGTCTCCCTCTCAAAAAAGGATAGATATTAACAGAAAAGGATTACGGAGAAAAGATGAATAATGTAACACACAATGAAAATTTGAAAAACAGTCCAAGATTTGTGATGGCATCCTAGGGGCTGCGCCTCTCAGATGAGCTGGAATTCTCAGAACATTTTGCGAACTCTGCTAAGGAATCTGAAGCAAATGCACCTATTGATGAAAAGCTGGCAAAAAATAAAGCTTAACATATCACCATATCTTAAATAATTACAAAGAAATGATACATTTGCATTCCTTTTAACCTAAGTTTACTTAACTATTATTTGTGAAGATGCTTTTAAGTGAAAACTTGCCCACAGAATAAAAATATTAGACACCACAGGTAACAAACACAAATTAAAATACCCATAACTTTCAACACTACCAGTGTTTTACGTTATTATTTGTGTTTTTCATTTTTGACAAGCTACAAAAGTACCACTCCTAGAGCAGGGTCAGAGAAGTTGACAGTGGATATAGAACATTTATATTTTCAGTACGGAATCCCTTGACCTGTTTCTGTGAAAATTTCATCAAAGTCTATGACAGCAATAGGGCTATAATAAATACTCCATAAGGTCATCTCAAACTATAATGCTTCCTTCTCATATGTACATGAATGGCTTAAAATCATAAAATTAATATGTGTTAAATAAACAAGTCAGAATTCCATAATTTACACATCAAATTCAGTCATATCCTGACATTAAATCATATTTTGTAATTTTTCCCATCTATGCTAAAATATCCTTATATGTAGCCCTTTATCGATTTTCAGTAATTTGCAAACTTTAACACCTTGAAATTGAAATCCATTTAATTTAACATATTCTCCAGTTGCATCCCTTTGCTTGCTATGCAACACTTAGAACCGTTAACTTTTACGGGTTGAGTTAGTCAATACTATCTTGATAATGAATTTTAGGTTCTCATCTTATTATTAACAAAGAGAAAACTAGTTTTTGTCTTACGCTCTGAAGCAGGAAAAGTTAGACTTAAAAAGGCTAAGATTTATAATCTATTATGTGGTTTATTCCATAAGAAAAGAATTTTGAATTTTCCTGTTTGCCCTTACTGCCTTACATTTTAATCTCAACATACACTAAAATGAGCCCCACTGTTCCTCTTCATGAAACCTTTTTTTTTTTTTAAAGATTTTATTTATTTATTTGATACAGAGAGAGATTACAAGTAGGCAGAGAGGCAGGCAGAGAGAGAGGAGGAAGCAGGCTCCCTGCGGAGCAGAGAGCCCGATGCGGGCCTCGATCCCAGGACCCTGAGATCATGACCTGAGCCGAAGGCAGGGGCCCTAACCCACTGAGCCACCCAGGCGCCCTTCATGAAACCTTCAAATGACTTCCTATCTCGCTCAGAGTTAAATGCTAAGTTCTCACAGTCACCTGCAAGACTCAACAGGATCTCAGCGTGTGCGGGCATCCACTGTTCTTTTTCTTACTCCACTGCACTCAACACTGATCACCTGACCACACTCCTACTCGAAGCCCACTCCAGCCTCAGATCCCTTGCCTGAAAGCTCCCTCTCTGCCTGACACTCTTTTAATCCCTTATCTATGAAGCTGTCTCTCTGTGATTTTTAGGTCTTTGCTGTGACTACTCTTTCCCGAGTAAGGCCTTTCCTGACCATTCTATAGATAACTCCAAGCCCCCCTCTGCCATCACCCTCATCTGCTTTATTTTTCTCTGTAGAATTATTGCCACCTCATGTAACACTCTGTTTTCCATATTTGCTTTATTACTGATCTCTCCCAATAGAGTGTAAGCTCCATATATTTTTCCACATATTGTTTAAGGGTATGCTCTCAGTACCTGGAATCCTGCCAGGCACACAGTGGATACCAAAAGCATATTTATTAAAGGTAAAAGACTCCTGCTTTATTCAAATTTGTTTCAGCAGTTCTAGTTCCCTTGTTTTTCCGTATAAATTTTAGAATTTTGCCTATATCTACAAAAAATTTTGCTGGAGTTTTGACAGGAATTGTGTTAAACCTTTCTATCAGTTTGGGGAGAATGGACATCATTACTATGTTGAGTTTTCCAATCTATAAAAATGGCTTGTGTTTCCATTTTAATTAGATCTTTGATTTCCTTCATCAGCATTGTGTAATTTTGAGCATATTGTCAGGTAAATGTCTGTTAGATTTACATCTAAACATTCCATTTCTTTTTTAGCAATTGAAAATGGTATTGTATTTCTAATTTTAGTGTCTAATTGCTCATATAACTGATTTTTAATGTTTATCTTGTATTCTGGGAATTGAATGAGTTCATTTAGTTCCAGAGGTTTACTTAAAATTTTCTGGGATTGGGGCACCTGGGTGGCTCAGTGGGTTAAAGCCTCTGCCTTTGGCTCAGGTCATGATCTCAGGGTCCTGGAATCGAGCCCCGTGTCAGGTTCCCTGCTCAGCAGGGAGCCTGCGTCCTCCTCTCTCTCTGCCTTCCTCTCTGCCTACTTGTGATCTCTCTCTCTGTCAAATAAATAAATAAAATCTTAAAAAAATTTTTTTCTGGGATTTCCAGTATAGACAATGATGTCATCTGCAAACAGGAGCAGTTCTATTTTTTTCTAATTGATATGTCCTTTATTTCCCTTTCTTGCTTTATTGCATTGACTAGAGCATTCAGCATTACTCTTAGGAGTGAGGAATTCAGCTATCCCCCACTAAGTACAATGTTAGCCATGAATTTCTTTGTTGATATTATCATTTTGAAGAAGTTACCCGTTCATTTGTATTTTACTGCAATTGTTTATCACAGATGAGTATTGAATTTTGTCAAATTTTTTTACATCAATTGATATGATCATGTGATTTTTCTTCTTTATTAATATGATTTTCAAATACTGAATCTTCATTACTTTCATGGAATAAACTCTACATGGTCATTGCATGTAACTATTTTATATATTGATGTAGTCTATTTGCTAATATTTTGTTGAAGATTTCTGTGTCTATATGCAGGAGGGATATTGTCATCACTTTTGTTTTTTTGGTACTTTTTTTTGGTCTCATTTTGAGACAAAAGTGAGTTGGGAAGTGTTCTGTCTTCTATATTTTTAGAAGAGATTGTGTAGAATTGGTCTTCTTTGGGAGAATTCTCCAGTAAAACCATCTGAATCTGGAGATTTCTTTGTTAGAAGTTTTTAAATTATGAAAATAATTTTCTTAATATTCTAGGGCTATTCAAATATTCATTTTATATTTGACCCATTGTAATAGTATGTTTGAAGAATTTTGTCCATGTGTGAAATTGTGTGTCTAGATTTTCATAGTATTTCATTATTTTCCTTCTGATGGCTGCAGTCTATGGTAATATTCTGTGTCACACCAGGCATTGAAGATCTCTGTCTTCTCTTTTTTTTGCTTTAGTAGACTTTAGAATGTTGACAATTTTATTGAACTTCCCAAAGAGATAGTTGTTACATCAATTTTCCCTATTGCTTTTCTGTTTTAATTTCATTCTTTTCTAATCTTACTTTTACTATTTCCTTCCTTTTGCTTGCTCTGGGCTTATTTTGCTCTTCTTTTTCTAGGATCTTGAGGTGGGAACTTAGATTATTTCTTTGAGATTTCTCTTCTCTTCCAATGTATGTATTTACTCTCCGTCTAGTGTTAGTTGCACCCTACAAATTTTGTAAGTCACATTTTCATTCGTTCAGTGTACTTTAAAAATTTCCCTTGAGACCTCTTCTTTGACCCATGAATTATTCAAGAGTATATTATTTAGTTTTCAAGTCTTGGTAGATTTTCTTATTATCTTTACGTTATTGATTTCTGGTTTGATTCCACTGTGGTCAAGTAAAACACTGTATAGTTTCAATTATTTTAAAATGTTGAAGTTTGTTTTATGGCTCAGAATATGAAGCCTATAGAGATGTAGATCTAGCAGTAGATATATGTGTATGTGTGTGTTCCATCAACACTTGAAAATAATGTATATTATGTTATTGATGGGCAACATATTCATAATGTTCCTTCAATTCTGTTTCTTGATGGTGGTTTTTAGCTTTTCTATCTTATATATAGTACTTCTATATTTTGCTCACTTTCTGTCTAGTTGTTGAAGTCTATGACTGTAATTTTGGATTTATCTGTTTCTCCTTTAAATGTTTTCAGTTTTTGCCTCACATAGTTTGTAGCTCTGTTGGTGTCTAATAAATAAGATACCTAAGTCTTACTGGTGGATTGACCCTTTTTTCATTGTATAATGCCCCCTCTTTCCTTGGAAGTTTTTGTTTGTTTGTTTGTTTGTTTGTTTTATTGCTCTGAAGTCTACTTGAACTGATGTTAGTGCAGCCATCTCTGCTTTGCTTTGATTAACGGTTGCATGATATATCCTTTTCTATCCTTTCACTTTCAGCTAATTTCTTGTTATAGTTGAAGCATGTTTCCTATAGACAGCATATGGTTTGGTCTTGTTTCTTGATTTACTCTGGCAGTCTCTGTCTTTTAGTTTTTATGCTTAGACCATTTTTGTTAAAATAGTTATCAGTATACTAAGATTTAAGCCTGCCATACTATTTCTTGTTTTCTGTTCTATATTTTTCACTTCTCTGTCTTTTTTCCTAACTTCCTAAATGGTTACATGAACATTTTTTTTAGAATTCCATTTTGACATCTGTATCAGTAATGTTTTAGATATTGTTAATATCTATTTGTCTAGCTTTTTAAGTGGGTGTTCTATCAATATCTAAATCTACATATCACAGTTTATAAGTATTGTCACTTTATTAGTTTGAATAATATATAGTGAACTTACCTTCCTTTATGTCACTTTATCGTTCACTTTTTATAAGATACTTGCCTTAAATGTTTCCTCTACAAACCCCTCACATGGTATTATAATTTTTGCTTCCAAGGTCAAACATAACTTAGAAAACTCAAAAGAAGAAAAGTCTATTGCATTTATCCATCTGTCTGCACATCCTCTTCTTTCTTCTTGATGCTCCCAAGTTCTTTATTTTCTCATTTCCTTTTTGCTTAGATAATTTCCTTTAAGTATTCTTTTAGATTGAGTCAGCTGGTAACAAATTCTCTTCATTTTCTTTATCTGAGAACGTCTTAATTTCCCCTTCAATCCTGAAGGGTATTTTCATTGGAAATAGGATTTTGAGTTGGCAGTTCTTTTCTTTAGCATCTGAAAAATATTTCTCACTTTATTCCAAACCCCATGGTTTCTGATAAGAAACCAGTGTCATTCTAATTGTGTTTCTCCCAACGGTAAAGTGTCATTTTTCTCTGACTGCTTTCACTTTTTTTTTTAATTACAATGTGTTTTAGCATGGATTTTTTTCAGGTTTATCTGGTTTAGGTTTTGCTCAGCTTCTTGAATCTGTAGGCTTATGTCTCTTGCTAAATTTGAGAAGGTTCAACCATAATTTCTTTGAGTACTTTTTCAGAATTGGCCCCTTCTTTCCTTGTGGAACTCCAGTGACATAAATGTTAGATTTTTTGTTATAGTCCCACATGTCCCTGAGGCTGTGCTCATTTCTTTGAGTCTGTTTTTCCCCTATTGTGCAGATTGTATAATTTCTGTTATTCTATCACCTACTGACTTCTTTCCTGTCACCTATGTTCTTAGTTGAGTTCATTCACTCTTTTACTTTGTTTATTGTATTTTTAAGTTTTAAAATTTTCATGTAATTCTTGTCAAAAATTCAGAAATGGTAAAAATGAAAACCATATCCATAAAATAGTATTTAGTAAAAATGTGTTGTGCATGTAAGGACAGTTCATGATCTGGGAGCGTTCAAATTCAAAACTGACATAATCTTAGTGGTATGATGTCATGGGATGGCTTATGAAATGAAAATGAGAAAGCTGTTTATGGATTAGTTATTACAAATGGTGTTTCCATATGGCAGAGTATGGTTAAAACCAATTATCTTACACTATTTGTAGGAAAATGACTTAAATTTCTTTTATGATTATCAAAGGCATTCTTAAGAAATAACTTGTCAAGTTTTGCTGTGTTTATGAATAAGCTAGATTTAGTTTTGATTATGTGACTCATGTGGTTTTATCTGCTTGGGGAATTTTCAAGCCTCATTTCCATTTTATTTTATTTACCATTCTTCTTTATATCTCTATTTTGTTGGATGAAATGTATTTTTTCATTTGTTTCAAGAGTTTTTATAATTGCTTATTGAAGCATCTTTATCATGGTGACTTTGAACTCCTTGTAAGATAATTTTAACCTCTCTGTTATCTCAGTGTTACCATCTGTTGGTTGTCCTTTTTCATTGTTTGAGAATTTTCTGGTTTTTGGTATGATGAATTTTTAAAATTGAAATCAGGTCATGTTTGTATTATATTATGAGGCTCTGGATCTTATTTTTTTTTATTTTTTTTTTAAAGATTTTATTTATTCATTTGACACAGAGAGAGAGATTACAAGCAGGCAGAGAGGCAGGCAGAGAGAGAGGAGAGAGGAGGAAGCAGGCTCCCTGCTGAGCAGAGAGCCCGATGCGGGCCTCGATCCCAGGACCCTGAGATCATGACCTGAGCCGAAGGTAGCGGCTTTAACCCACTGAGCCACCCAGGCGCCCTGGATCTTATTTAACTTCTGTCTTAACTGTCTTTTTCTGACTGCTTTGTCAAGAGACAACAGGCATTGCCTCATTACTGCCAGTTTGAGGGAGAAGTCCGAATTCCCTACCTACTGACACTCCCTGTCACTGCTGGTTGGAGTGAGAGTTCCCATACCTATGTGATCTCCACTGATGCTATGGTAGGGTAGCCTAGTGGCCACTGGCAATGGTTATAGTTCTGACTCTCATTAGGCTTCCTCTGACAACACCCCAACAGGGAGAAGCCTCATCGCTTAGGGTGCAGAATTCCAAGCTTGCTCCTTGCTCTGTAGTGATACCCTGAGAAGCCTGGTAACCAGCCAGCAGGGTGGGATGTCCTGGCTCTATGCTGGTTTTCTTTCTTTCTTTCTTTCTTTCTTTCTTTCTTTCTTTCTTTCTTTCTTTCTTTCTTTCTTTCTTTCTTTCTTTCTCTTTCTTCTTTCTTTCTTCTTCTCTTTTTAAGATTTTATTTATTTATTTGACAGAAAGAGAGATCACAAGTAGGCAGAGAGACAGGCAGAGAGAGAGGAGGAAGCAGGCTCCCCACTGAGCAGGGAGCCCGATGTGGGGCTCCATCCCAGGACCCTGATATCATGACCTGAGCCGAAGGCAGAGGCTTTAACCCACTGAGCCTCCCAGGCACCCAGTCTATGCTGGTTTTCTTTCACTAACACTGCTCCGGCAGGAGTGTTGAGGTTCTTCTTTACAGCTTCATAAGGATGGAAATCTAGGCTTCTTAACTTGGTCTTTGCCACATGAGTTGGGGGAGGCACAGATTTTTCTGTGTTCCTTGGCTGAAATAGAGTGGTTATCATCTACAAGTTTCCTGTCTTTCTAGGCTGTCCCTTTCCTGGTCCTTTGGCCAGGGAAGGCAGACTTTTTTTTTTTTTTTGGACCTTTTTTTTTTTCGGGGCGGGGCACCCGTTAGTGTTCCCATCAGCTCTGGATTAAAAAAAAAACTAAACAAACCAAAAACCATGGAACTCACAACTATGTAATTTATTGGGTCCTGAGATCCCTGGCTTGTTTTTTCTCCATCTTTCAGAGAATCTTATTGTTTTAAATATTATATCCAGGATTTTCAGTTGTACTTAGCAGAAGGAATAAAAGAAAGCGTGTCTCTCTCGATTCCTAGAAGTACAAGTATGTCCCAAGCACACCTTTGTTTTTCTGTGTAACTTCTATGTTAGGGGGAGTTCGGGGTCTAACATTTAATTGGCTGTTTCCATTTTCCTGACAGATATTGCTGACAATAAAATATTTATTGGGCTTTCTCAAAGCAACCAAACTACCCAAAATAATAATGGGAACTAATGTTTCCTGTTATCACATCTCTCTTTTCAATTGTCTTGAACATGTTATTTCTGACTGTACAGCCCTTTTCAGAACCTGAAGTTTGCACACAAGAAGAAATTTGCCCATTTTTGTTTGAGGCTGTGATGTCCCTGAAATCACTGCCTTTGCAATAACTATTTTAGCCTAAATTCTCCAGTCAGAATATGGGCTATGTTCTATCACTCTGGTTCTCAAGTGGAGAATGTGTGATGCCAGAAGGGCACTTCAAAATACCTGGAGAAACTTTTGGTTTTCACAACTGAAAGAGGGACATTCTATGAGCATCTGGTGGGTAGAGGCTAGAGATGTTGTTAAACATTCTAGAATGCATAGGACATATCCTCTTAAAAAGAATTTATGCACTCTAAAATGTGAATAGTGATGAGGTTAAGAAACCCAGCTGTAACTTGCCCTCTCACAGGATAAACTAGTAGCTATTTTTTAGCAAATAATAGGTGGGGATCACCATTGTGAGAGAGCCACCTTGGGAAATAGAGTAGTTTGCAATTCAGAAGACAGGATCAGTAGCAACACTGGAGTCTAAGAGAGTTAGAATTGAAAATATAATTGTGTGAGAAGCAGCAGTAGTCTAATTATGTGGATTGTATGAATAAATAATAACCACAGTGAGTAAGGTTGTGTAACAAAAGGGATTCTCACACATTGTTAGTGGGAATGCAAATTGGTACAGACACTTCGGAAAATTATCTGACAGTATCTAATAAAGTTGGGGATGCACGTATGTTATGACCTAGAACTCAAGGCCTAGGAATAAAGCTTAGAACTCTTGCGTATTGGTAACAGGACACTCATGAATAATGTACACAGCAGCATTTTTTTATAATAGTAAAAAACTGGGAAAGACAAAATTTCCATCAATAATAAAATGTACACTAAATTATGGTCTATTCCTACATATGAATGATATAGAAAAATGAAAATAAATGAATTATAGCCACATGTATTGCCACTGGAAATTTCACAAGCCTCGTAGTAAGAGAAAGAAGGCTATATATGGTATGATTCTATTTATAAGAAATTCAAAAGCTAAAATCTATTGTCTAATAGTAAGCAAAGAATTGGTAAAACTAAAAAAAAGGTGAAGAAATAATCTTTGTAATGTCAGGATAGTGGTTTTCTAAGAAAAAGAGGAGTACAATGAAGAGAGAGGTATAGATTTTCTAGGGCATGTGCAATGTTTATTTTTTAATCTGTATGTTTTCAAGATTATCTATTTATTATTTTTGTACATATGAAATGTATCTAGCTGTTTAAAGATACTATATAAAGAAACAGTGTAAATAAAATGTGATATTAAGGAACAGTTATTCTTTAGAACATATTTTTTTAAAAAGGTACTAAAAAATAATTTATCAATATATATTAGTAGTGTCCAAGTCAGAAGGAAGGCTAATCAGTTGGATAAGAGATTACAAAATAATCATATGCATATCATTTTATCTTGGGTTATATAAGCCCTAATCCTTGCCCCTCTACTACTTAACCTAGCTGAACATCTCAATCTCTTTGTTTTAAGTTATGTTTAAAAGTAGAATTCTGGTCATTCCACTTTTATTGTAAATTGATGATAAATGTCAGTATTCTAGTTATCAGAAAGATCATTTAACTAAATGCATTTATATTCTGGTTTATATCTCAGTCATACCAATCCCAGGACATGACCAGGTCTCCATGGCTTCCTGGACCAGCAAAGCTCGACTCTTCTTGAACACAGTGAGCCTACATTTATTATCTTCTGCTTCTGCTTCTATCTTTTAAGCTTCTGTCGTAATCTCTACTATTACAATTTTTACAAAATATTACTACTCTACATTTGCAGAGAGATTTTAATGCTTTCCAAGTGTCTTCATATGTATTTTCATATTGGAACTTCATACTCACATGGAAATAAGCAGAAGCGTTACTGGTATTTACCTTGACTAGATGAAGAATAATAGATCAAGGGACAAATACAATGGCTCTTTTTAGACTAGCTGTGTACCTCGGAATAGAGAGATTTAAAAAACATAGTGTAGTGAAAAAAAAAACAGAATGAGATGTGTGACTACAACTCAACTTATATAAGATAAAAATAAATATGCCACAAACAACAATCTATGTTTTAGAAGGAGGTATATAAATAAATTCTATAAATGAAACATATTACAATGGTCGTCTATGATAGAGGTAGAGTAGAATAGGAATTGGGAATAGTAGAAGAATGGGCATAAACAGCAAATGAGAAAGTTCAAAAATAGACAAAATTAAGATGATTTTGAATAAACTGCATTAAAAAAACTTTCTAGCTACATTAAAATAGCCAGCATTAGAAATCCGTTCTCCAGAATAAAATAGAAATTGAAAATATTTTTGTTTTTAGCCTATACTTATTAAGTACAAAGCAATGCAGTAATAATACTAGAGGGACTAAAGTTCCAAAACATAATTTTTACTCTTAAAGAACTTAAACCATGTTTGAGATAAAATATATAATTATAAGAAATGGTTAGAAAAATAGAATGGCAGATTGAAATCAGAGTTTATATTGACTATAGAGTTGATGTCTCTATGCTGTGCCTATGTAATTGTCAAATTATTGACATACTAATATATGTCATTCATACAAATAATATGAAGGGAATATCAACTATGTGCTGAATTTGAGATTTTTCAGTCAACAAAACAGACAAGAATTCCTTACCTCATGAAGCTTGTATTCCCTCTGGGGAAGTGAGACTATAAACAGTTAACATCATGAACAAGTAGAGTGGTATGGATAAAGTAGTAGTACATAGTAAGTGCTCTTCCTTGGGAAAACTAGAGAGGCATAAATGATGAATGTGGAGGTTTGGGTGCAAACTTTTACATTAGGTGGTTAGAGTAGACCTCACTTAGGAGGCTGACATTTGAACGAAGATCCAGAGAAGATGAGGCAGTTAACCGTGTGACTGTCTGTGAAAGGAATATGGCAGGCTGTGAGGAGAGATGGGGAAATGCAGGTGGAGGTGGGGCAGGTGGAACAGTGGTGGGGAAAAGATCAGGTGTTCAGTTTTGAACACGTTAAGTTTGAAATGTCTGTTAGACATGCACACGGAGATATGGCTCCGGGAGTGGATGGGGAATCAGCATTTCGGGGGAGATGCCCAGGCCAGGGAAACAAGCTAGTAGTCACTGACAGATTAGTCTCCTACCTAGACTGCTTTGTGAGTTGTCAAATGGAGTAGGCGTACCCAGAGTCCAACAAAAGCAAACCTGGTATCCTGGAGCCCAGGAGAAAGCGCTGGAAGAAGGGCGTGGTCCGTGGAGTCAGATGCTGCTGATACAGAAATGACAGAAATGATGAAATGATTGGACAAGACCTTTTTGGTTGTGTGTGTGTTCTGGCTGATCAAGGATGTGATTTGCAAATGTGTTTTTAAGACTTCATTTCTTCAAAGAAGTTTTAGGTTCACAGCAAAAGTGAGAGGAAGATACAGAAATTTCCCATATACCCTCTCCCCCACACTGTATAGTATCCCCGTTATCAATATCCCTCTCCCCCCCACACACATGCTAGCAAGAGTGGTACATTTGTTACAATTGATGGACATGCATGACACATCATAAACACCCAAAGTTTACAATTTACATTAGTGTTCATTTTTTGCGTTATATGTAGACTTTGGACATATATGTAATGACATATATCTGTCCTTACAGTATCATACAGAGGACTTTTACTGCCCTAAAAATCTGTATAAGACCCTTTAAGGGCGCCTGGGTGGCTCAGTGGGTTAAAGCCTCTGCTTTCGGCTCAGGTCATGATCTCAGCGTCCTGGGATCGAGGCCCACATCGGGCTCTCTGCTCAGCAGGGAGCCTGCTTCCTCCTCTTCCTGTCTCTCTGCCTGCCTCTCTGCCTACTTGTAATCTCTCTCTCTGTGTCAAATAAATAAATAAAATCTTTAAAAAAAAAAAAAGACCCTTTAAAAAGGTATTATTATAAATGTGCTTATGATTTGAAGGAAAATGTGAACATATGAGGTGAGAAATAGAAGATATAATAAAATATGCCAAATAGAATTTATAGAGATGAAAAGTACAATTCATCTTAAACCATTTACTGGGTAGGATCCACAGCAGATTAAAAAACTGCAAAATAAAAGATCGTTGGACTTCAGAGCACAATAATAAGACAATCCAAAATGAAACAAGAAATTAATAACTAAAAAGAAATGAGCAGAGCCTCTGTGACCTGTGAGACAATATCAAATGGTCTAATATACATGCAGTTAGTGTTTGGGAGACAAAGGGAGGAGAGAGAGAGTTTCACTCCTGGCCCATCATAGCGAGAGGCTCCTGTTGACAACTTTTCTCTGGGTTGACTTCAGTTATGAGTTAGATACCAATCTTCTGTATCCCCTAAATTTTAGAGGACTTCTATTAGGCTCCTAAGTGTTTCCTTGAAACCCTTCTTACCAGGTTTGAGATGATGTGAAGGACACACACATGCACTCTAAGAATTTTTTCCAAAGAATTTCTTTCTCTTGGCTTCACCTAAATATTTCCTCAAGGAGGCTTGAAGTTCACATAATTTTCAACCACTTTATTTGCAAGTCCAGCATAGATGAACTAGCATTTACTCTGGAATGTGAAAGTACTTATTCTCATCATTTTGTTCTAAGCCTTTTGAGACCCTTTCCAAACATTTAACATAATATTACACAACATCTTGTTAAAGGGTAAACAACTCCTTGTCCTTAGATTAGGAATATGGCCAACATCAAAATAAATCTTAAATTCCTGGGTTATCATTATTGTCATTGTAAATGTGCTTTGAGAGTCTTATCAAATGAAATGCGATATAAATACAAATAGATATTAATAGTTGAGCACAGTCTTACACAATCCCCATAACTAACTTTGATGATAACTAAAAATAAACATGAACTATTCAACCTTTGTGAATATGATGATGCTCTTTTAGAAGTATTTAAAAACTGAAATTATCTGTTATCTTTTTTTTTGTATTGATTGATTTCATCTTTTACCATAGGAAAATTACCTTCTAAACCCTACACTCCATCATGTTCTTCTTTCTAGCACTTAGTTCCTAGACTACTTTGTTTGGAATAACTTTCCTCAGTTTTATTTTTCTATACAGTCAAATATTTCCCTTTCCTCAAGTGTAGATGTCAGTTCCAACCGTCTTACCTAATTTTTCTGGATTTCTCTACTTACAGTTTTCTTGTATCTCTTAATTGCTATAAAATTCTAGTTTAAACTATGTAACTTGCCCTTATCATGAACTATGACATATTGTTATGTTTCTTGAGTTTAACTACATAGAGTTTCCAGAGATAGGTAGACACACAATAAGGGATAGCAAAGAGCAATCAACTGAAATGGTGGGATGTATGTCCACAGACCTTCTAACTGGATGGCATCCTTGTTTTGATGGATTCAGTACCTCTCAGCTTCCTGTCTGTAAAACACAACACCTCCCTCATTTTGCAGCTTCAGAAGTCTGATATTTTTTTAAATATTATAGCTAGAATAGATCCATCTCTCAAGAATGACTTAAATTAAGATTTCAAAAGCTGTGCATGAGCAAAAATACTTATGCATTACTTCACAAAAAATATATTTTTTCAATAATTTTATTTATTTATTTTTGAGGGAGAGAGAGAGAGAGAGAAAATGAGTGGGGAGAGGGGCAGAGGGACAAGCAGACTCCCCGCTTGGCAGGGACCTGACATAGGGCTAGGTCCCAGGACCTAGAACGTAACCTGAGCCAAAGTCAGACATTTAACCAACTGATCCACACATGTGCCCCTACAATAAAAATCATAATGGCCAGAAAGATTATACCATTATGTTTTCTGACTAACAAATTTTTTCCATGAAAAGGTGTGAAGAGCCAAGTTATAATTAGAAGGAAGCTTGGTGAATGTGAGATCCAAATGAATTAGATGGATTTACGTCATTTTAATATTTTGTGGCATTAGGCTAAATGCATTCATTTCTAAAATAGGAACTGCTAAATGGGCACTGCTACTCTTGTTTTGGGGCCAAAACTGTTTCTTGGGCGGTCAGGATAATGTTATTTGTTTTTGCTTTGGTAATATTTCTTTTTATGTCATATTTTTGTCAAGAAACAATCTTCCTTTATTTTTTTTAAAGATTTTATTTATTTATTTGACAGAGAGAGAGAGAGAGATTACAAGTAGGCAGAGGCAGGCAGAGAGAGAGGAGGAAGCAGGCTCCCTGCCGAGCAGGGAGCCCGATGCGGGCCTCGATCCCAGGACCCTGAGATCATGACCTGAGCCAAAAGCAGAGGCTTTAACCCACTGACCCACCCAGGCACCCAACAATCTTCCTTTAAATAACACATTTAATTAGGTACCAATCAAGTTTTGCAGGTCTCAGAGATATTCAGTGTTTTTAAGGGGACTGCAGATATGTCTGATCCATTATATATTAAGAATTTTATGATAGTCTTTATTCATAAAGTTTTTGATATGTATCTCCCTATATGATAACTTCTTCAATATTCTTCTTCTTCATGGATTGTAAATTACTAAGTGTAGAACCACATCTGATAGGAGTCTTGGATCTCCCTTAAATACCTAATTCTGGTTAGGGCTTTTAATAAACAATTAGTGCATCTACATTTGGTTACAATTAAAAATATTGACCAAATATATTTTTTAAATTTTGATTGGGTATCGTCTCTCTAAGAAATATTCTTCAGTCACATCCAAGATTGGATCCTGAAACTTCCTAATTTATCACAGTTATCATTCTAAACATCCCCAGTCATGTTTTTTAGTTGACGTAGGAATTAATTCTTTTTTTTTTTATTTTATTTTTTTAATTTTATTTTTATTATTTGCCCAAGGGGTACAGGTCTGTGAATCATCAGGCTTACATCTTTCACAGCATTCACCAAAGCACAAACCCTCCCCAATGTCCATAACCCATCCACCCTATCCCTACCCTCCCACCCCCCAGTAACCCTCAGTTTGTTTT